>JAOTRQ010000032.1:2785750-2796110 GCA_028565875.1 Hoplisoma paleatum
TGTGTGTGTGTGTGTGTGTGTGTGTGTGTGTGTGTGTGTGTGTGTGTGTGTGTGTGTGTGTGTGTGTGCGTGCACATAGCAAAGTTCATCAGGTTGTAACCAGAGAGTAGAAATCTGTACTAGGCATAAAACTATGTTACGAATCACTTAACATAAATAAATGTATTTATTAGTAGAGCATAATTGTATAAGCTGCTAAATAATCAATTTTTCTCCCCGTCAGGTTCCACTGGTGTTCAGCCAATGAAGGCCAGAGGTTCTCGATCTGAGCCTGAGCGAAAAGGAAGAGAGTCATGCACTCACCCTACTGTAAACCAGTCAGACAACAAGAGGAAAAGGTCTTACCTGCCAAGCTCTGAAAACACCACCTCAGAAACAAGACAGCAACTGGAGGTGTTCCGGCAAAGAGAGAACAGTTTGTCAGGCTCTTCGGACTCCAGCGAGAGTGACGAGGAAGAGGAGGAGAAGGAAGACGAGTGGGAGCACAACAGTAAGAAGCAAAAAAGTGAAGGCGGGTCCGTAAAACAGGTGGGAGATACAGGAAAAGTCCATAATGGACGTGCGGTAATCCAGCAGCTTAAGAGTGTGGTTACGAGCACTGCCAGATCAAACATTAAAATCGAGCAGGAGATTTTGGGTGGTGTGTGTCCTCCCAACGGGAGCCGATGGCACAACACTAATGCCACGAGTGGAGGCATTAATGGTGGTAACTCTCCCTCCCAAGACCCAGAGTCAGTCACTGCATTAACTCCAACTAAAGCTCTTTTTAGCCCATCCTCACCTATATCAGCACTGACTAGGGAGGAACGCTCTATTCACAGCGGACGAGGTCCAGATTACGAACTCCTTCAAAGACTAGCCATGGGTGGAGCAGCTGGGAGAGTTTTGTTCCACCCTCTTGCCCTTGGCCCTCCTGGACCTCAGAGCCTATATGCCCCAAGCACCATCCGTTATGCCCCTCCAGAGCTTCCCACTGCCCATGCTGAGACACAGCGCCTGGACCACACATCCAAATCTGCCTCCTTCTTCCCACACCTACAGAGGCTTGCTGCTCTGCCACCCTTCAGTGGCTTCTCTCCGTCAGATCCAACCTTCCCTCCATCCCTGCCTTTCTGCATGAACGGACTGAGAGGAGCTGCTGGGACAGAGGAGGACTGAACTGTGGGTAAACGTTTACTTACGGTGGTGTGCATAGTGCGACATGACAAATACATAAGACTTTCATTACAACTAACATGAGTCTTAATTACATTTATTTTATTAATTTATTGATTAGTGTAGCACTGGATCAAGAACCACTGGTAACAAATGTTCTGGGGACATTTACATAATATTGGGTTGTTTTTTAACTCCTAAAATACATTCTTTTGGCTGATCCCATTATGGGTAGCCATTATTGATCATGGCATGGTTTTTACACTGAATGCCCTTCCTTATGCAACACTTCTATTTATCCAGGCTTGGGCCCTGCACTACAATGCATGGACCCTGAGTTCTTTGCTTTAGATTTTTTTGTGGAAGATCCTGCCGCATGGGTTCTGACATGTCATTAAACAATAAAAATATGAATTTGTAAACAGTTATGCTAAAACAATAAATAATGACTTCATAGTTCCATTAAAACCTCAATCTCAATAAGTTTTTATATAAACTCAACTTGATTTTTTTTTTGCCAAAACTTTATCTTTGGTCATGTTTAAGGTTGCAGGACTACTTATAACTTCTGTATAATACTATAATACAACTTTACCTCAACAGAACTGTATGTCACTTAAATCCACTGACTTAAATTGCAATTTAAAAAGCAGGTTTTCCTTTTCAATCCAACATCCGACGTCAGAATGTTGCTACAAATAGTTTATGTATGTTTAAAAAGCTTATGTATGTGTTATGTTGCGCTATCGAAATGAATCTTGAACATAGTGTTACCAGAAGATGGCACAACTATGGAGGAAAGTCCTGGAGAAAATGAGAGAGAAGGGATGCAGGTCTGTCACAGTCTTCCCAGCATCCTTCTGGGTGAGCTCATGCGTTTGCACAGGTCTTCCTCTCTCGGGATATGCAGGAAAAGCCATACTGTACAAATTAATATCATCATCATTCACACACATCAGCAACTCCAGTGGGAAAATATTTACAATAAACAAATGCAATGGACCCATGAGTTTTGGGAATGAAATGCTTTGGACATTTATTGAGAGCCAGAAAACATGAGATTTAAAAAGCACAGTCCCTTCATGGAGTTTAGCTTCTTGACACTCATACACTGTAATATTTTTTACTTTTATGAATGCATATTCATCACTTTACACTTTCACATATCACTTGATTGATCCATTCCGAAAGTGCTTCTATTACTAAGAGATTTGGTATTCAAAGACTGCATACATGCAAGGTTCTGAAACCCTATACACATATTGTGAACAATTAATATTATACTACCTTCCTTTTATGGATTTAGAGGATGTGAGTGGCATAGTAACAATGATAAAGGTGTACATCATCTATCACGTCCAAGCACTTAAAGCTTTGAATATATAGCACTTCATTAATGACTCCAATACCTTCTGTTCCTGTATAAAAACATCTATAGTGGAATGAACTTTTATAACTACCTGTAAGAAATGTGATTAAGGATGAGCGATATGACAAAAACAGAATCTCGAAACATAAAAACGTTCAATGAATCACAGCTCTGATATAATAAGAGCCAAAAAGGTATTTTTTTATGTGTCAACAAGATGATCTAAATCATATAAACAGAAACATGCTTTTTTATTTTATATGCAGACCACTAAGACTAACGACTGGGTGAAATGAGATGATGTTACATGATGTTACTGGGTAATCAAAAACATCAACCTGAAAAAATGTCTCAAGTTATACAATCGATTTGTATTGTTATCAAACGTGTGCAGCAACTACAAAAAAAAAAACTTAAATTAACATTAGTAGATAAGTGTATTGGTATATTTTAACCCCCCAAAATATTGTCATATCGCTCTGCCCTGTATATGGTTACTAAAATTGAGCATACCCGACTGGTCCTTATGTTCATATAATTTACTGCACAATAAATTTTACTAATAAGGTCCTAGTGCACTGCTCAATTGGTATCCTGTGTCCATTTTTCTCAAAAAGGTTTACACATGTGACTTTGCCAAATGAATCATTTTAAATGTAAAATACCTGTTTAAAACCAACAGAAGATGAGCCCTCGATGGCTTATTCCAAAGGCTTAGCCCACACTAATACAGAAATCTGTGCACCAAGCGCTTAAACACACAATTTAAAGTTTCTTCAAATTATGTGGCAAGTGTGAAACTTTTCTAAAACGCAACTATTGTATATAAACCAACATTTTTCATTTAACAACCATCGTTTCTGAGACTCTGATCTAGAAGGATGGAGCTTTTTTTAAACAGCCCATTACTTCAACATGGTTGCAAATGTACTTTGAATGCTGGCTGGTGTTAATATAACATACAGCAACAACAGCTATATAACAACAATATAACAACAGGTGAAGCAAATTAAGGTTCATTATTGAGTTCCCAGTAGTGTCATCATGTTGTAACCTAACTTTAAGCGAACAGACAAGCTTTAAGTTTTAAGATCAGCAAAATCGATTAATAAAAACATAATTTAAAGCAGTCTTTCTTGACCAAGCAGTATAGTTATAATATTTTAACTAAATAATTGAGGTAGGAAGGCCAGACGAAACATTTGGAATTCAATCTACTCTAGACAACAGCTGAAATAAAAGTAGTGAAAATAAGCTTATCGATTAAACGCACCGCTTGTGTTCCACATATCGTCTTAGTGTGAGTGGAAAACACACAAGACTAAAACAGTCATGACAAAAACACTTAAAAAAAGCATTTCAGAATCATCAGTTTTAATGTGGGCTAGGCCTTAACACAAAAGTGTTTTATATTCAACCAACTGAGAGTTTGTATGTGCGAATGTAATGTCTTATGATATTGATGTGGTTTCTTAACCTTTGCCATCACTGTGAATCTAACCTTTTAAAGTTAAAATGTTTGTGAAATTACAGCATCAACATTAAATGAGAATTAAAATCTGTAAAGATTATTATAATGATAATACAGATGAGAGGTAATAAACTCTATTCCTGTAGTGGAGTGTTTTCTTCGTATCGAACACACACACACACAAGGGTCTTATTTACAATCCTGTAAGTCCATCGTGGTATTGAAATTTTTGTCATACTTTTTTACAACAAATTCATGGTAAGTTTATTTTTCAGTGGTCCTATAATAACTTCATGTAGTTATAGGAGTCTGACTAATCTTACATACAGTGAAGGACAAAAGTATTATTATTCACAATATGCGTATACCTTTTACTTCAGGATACTTAAAATAATAAAGAAAGTCCCAAACAACATAAGCATAACATATGTTTAATAAATAATTAATAATAAATTAATAATAGCAGCTTAGCAGATAATAGCTTATAGCTAATAGCTTTGCTGTCATATGGAACTACTAACAAATGCTTGGTGCCATCTAGTGGCAAACCCTGCAATTGTTTGACAAAATAATCCAAAAGGTTTATATAAATTGTTCTTTATCAGTCTAGAAGTAAAAAGTGAGCAAAATAGTTACACTGCCTTAAACATTTTACAATAAGCAAGCCTAAGAAAATGATAGAATAGTAGAATAGAACAATAGTAGATTTATAAACTTTTCACAGTAGAATTATGAAATGTCCAATTCTCTTGAGTTAGTAGTTAAAGTTTCTGATTTATTTATACTTACAATTCTACTTTAAACTTTCAGGATAATTTGACCCCATTTACAGTTACTTCAGTAGTTGGAGTGAAATGAAAACGTGATGGTGTCAGAAGCAGATTTAATTGACGGTTTGGTATTCTATATTTTTTTTATATACTTTTGGTATTCTATACTGTTTTATTTAAGAAAGTATAGATTAAAAATATATTTGAGGATAGTATGTTCATGATTTGTATTTAAGCAAATCCTAAAACAACCTCTGTTAAGTGACTTGTGTTATTTGTAGTGGGGCTTCCACAGCAACAGATAATATGGAGATTATAAACATAACTAATAAATTAAAAAAAAGCTTGCGTATTGTTGGCAAAATGTCTTGCCACAGCTGGTGACTAGTTGTTACGGGAACGTGGAATGTTTTAAGACTTTCTGGTAGTATTTACTTCTTCCCTAAAAAAATTACAGTGCTGGCATAATCGGTTAATATGGCAGCCAAAGGTCAGCCAAAGAATAATTGTGTGAAATAAATTTATCTAATGTTTGTTTTTTTAAGTGCAGTATAACATAGCTCAAAACTGGGCTGAGCTTTTGAATATTATGTTAATAATAATTTAAGGATTTATGTTGACTGGCAAAACTACTTAAAGTATCTAAGGAAATTGATCCAACATGTATTAAGTGAAGTGATAAAGTGCCTCTGTCCCATCTAAATCTATTTAAGCCATGCCACTATTCTCTGTCATCTCATTTTCCTCTCTGGAGTACAGCAATCTGAGCGGCACTAGTTATAATCAGCATATAGATTCGTAACTCTCATCGCTCTGCTTTGAAGCTTGCTCGGTTAGAGGCCCGCCGTCAATGTACCAGGCTGCAGGGTCGAGACAAAAGGCGGACAGAGTGATTGAAACGCCAGGCGTGCACTGTTGTGTTGTTTCAAGGAACCCCAGGGAGGGGCTATGACATTGAAGATGGGTTAAGTCCTGTTTTACATTCAAGTGGCAGGCCCTAGTTCATTAGTGTGGGGATCATTCCCTTTTGACGACTAAAGGAATTGCATACTAAAGATGTGGAGTTGTTGGGTAGAAAACGCAAATGTGCACAAATGTGTATGTGCGCATAAAGTAGCCATTGTTGCTTAATTGTGTTTTTGGTTCTGAGTGTCACCTCCAATGGGGTTGATTGACTTTAATGCATAAGTTTTTTATTCTAACGTTTTAGATTTCATCAGCCTCAAATCACTGGACCAGTGAAACCTCATTATGAAATCTGATCAGGTACTGCTAGGAGGGTGAGGTCTGGCCGGAGTGTGTGTTTGGGTGCTGTGCCCTTTAGTCGTGTGGCAGCCCCCGCAGATGCTTTGCATGTCAAACAGAGCTGCGCAGTCAAACACAGCCCAGGGAGGGGTGCAAAAAGAACTAGAGATATAAGAAGACAAGCCTGCGGGCCCAGTGCTGCACTGAGACACACCCAGAATCAGTAACGAACCAACTGCGCCAAGGCTACAAAAGTAAGTCTTCCTGGAGTTTTAACAAAGGTATGAGCGAACGATAGAGATGCCTTTCGTTCTGTTTTAATTCTCTGAATCAAGCAACCAGAGATGGAAATACAGGAGTGGTTACGGAACAAATAATAAAATTGGACTGTACTGAATGTACAAAACATTCAAGTGAGATTTGTTACACTAAAGTAATTTTATGAAAATCAGTAATATGAAATGATCTATATACATATTCATTTATACATATGGATTATATGATATTCATGTTCCTTGGCAATCCATGTTTTTTTTCTATATTCCAGAGTTTAGACAGTGTAGATGCAGTAAACAGGAATTTACTTTTTAAAAAGCTGGATTTAAATTGAGGTCTAGTCAGGTACTTAATCTGTCATTTTCACATTAGGACATCTTTTCTAAATAGGGTAAGACACTAAGAAATGCTGAGTCTGGCATCTGTTTATGTACATATTAATAAATTCATTATGAACAGTAAATAACACAGAAGGTCATGCATCAGCAAACAGTTTATAATCCCATGACATCAGCACACAAAAACACAGAATGTCATGTTTCACAATGAAACACTAAATGTCATGTAAGATTTCAGTAGCAAAATTACAACCGAATGAGAACAATAAACAAACTGAGCCGTCATGTGTTACCACTTTACTTAATTCTGACATGTTCTCGTATATCGGTTTTATGACATATTGTCCAGTCATGACATAATTAATTTCCTTATTATAAGTATGTTGTAATAACAGCATGCTTTTTGTTTTCTGTGTAGGAGCAATACACATGTGAAAATAACTTAGACAATATAACAAACTTAGTATAAGTATATACATAAGTATACAGTATATAGGTCTTGTATAAAGCTGTTCTAGCTAGTTGGCTATCTTACATAATAAAATATAACAACAAATAAAGGCAGTTTTACAAATTTAAGGGTCATTTGTGACTTCAGCCCTTATAGTCAAAGGCCACTAGTTCTGTGATAGTTTTTAACAACTCAACATGCGTAGACAATTTGGCTCACGTTTGTGGCTACTGCAACATGCAAAATGA
This sequence comes from Hoplisoma paleatum, assembly GCA_028565875.1. Classification (NCBI taxonomy): domain Eukaryota; kingdom Metazoa; phylum Chordata; class Actinopteri; order Siluriformes; family Callichthyidae; genus Hoplisoma; species Hoplisoma paleatum. Next base: position 2,793,074 of record JAOTRQ010000032.1, read on the forward strand.
CAATAAATGTCTATTTAAATACAAGCATTAAGACATTAAGCTTTGTATATACATATATAGACTAAATAGCTTATTGACGTTTTCACTCCCATTCAAATTATCGGAATCTGTTGTTCCAATCACCTCCATGGCAACAGATGTATAAAATAAAGCCCCTCGGCATGCAAACTGTTTTTGCAAACATTTGTGAAAGAAAGTGTCGCTCACAGGAACCCAGTGAATTCCAGTGTGGAATTGTTGAAGGATCCAGTCGTGAAATTCTTCCAGAGTTCTGACCTCAAACCCAGTAAAATACACCTTTGGGATGAATGAGAACAGAAACTGAGAGCCAGGCCTACTCGTCAAACGTCAGTATGCACTACTGGAGAAATGAAATCTGTTCCTCACCATTGTGTAACCTAACCAAGAAGAAGTGTCCAGTACAAGCTTTATACTATATGTCCTGTGCCGTAGAGTCAGAAGCACACACAGCACATCTTTTGCATTTAACTGCTCATATTTTGTGTATACAGCCTAATGAACATTTGAATAAGACTTTTTGGGAAGGGGGATAAATAAAATATACATCTAACAATTGTTTTTTTTTTAATATAAAAGTTGTATACCAATAATTAAAATTTTATTAAAAGATTTGTAACTGGTAAATGTAAAAATCTATAGAGAAGCAGTAATACCAAAGTAATGCTAAATCCTGCTTACATGTGGTGAAATGTATATACACACACATATATGAACATAAATTCATATACTTGATGTTTTGTGTTTAAAATCATTTAAATCATAAGCAGGGAATGTTGTGTATATAATATACTTTGACAACAGACAATGTGTATATGATATTAATAAGTAGGTGTTTTAATGGGAAAACATTTGGGTGTTATGGGCATTATGCTTAACTATCAAGAACAGCCGTCTACACACTCATCATATCATCTTCAACAAAATATTTAAGTTTGAATTCTAAACAGATCAATAAAAAATGAAATTAGACGATTTCATGTATAGTATTCATCAATTTGTATTAATTTCTTTCAACCTGGCTACATGTAACTGATCTTTGGCAATAAATCTCAAGGTCTTAAAACAACACAATAATGGTTTGATAGTTTATTTGATGTATTGCTATTAGATGAGCATAAAGCAAGCATAGAATAGTTAGTAAATGTATCTGGGAAACTTTTTAGCACAAAAGAAAATAAATGAAGAACAAGTGTATTTATTTAAAGTGTGTAGTTTTCCAATCCATTATATGTATCTAATACAGAAATCTATTTCTTTCAAATCATATTTTCATTAGCCTCGATTCTTATGTACCAATAAGAAACCAGATCAGAAAAGAAATTAGCCACTTTTAGAGCAATACCTTAGCAGGCCCTCTTTGTATAATAAACCAGCACAATAACACAATCAGTTGTCACTTCGGTTAAAGTAACATAGTTATCTTCTGTCTATTTATACATATGTACAGGATCAGAAGTGTGATCCGAGCAGAACTTAATGATGCCTTTGAGTCTTATTTCTCTTGACCTTGGTCACTTGCATGGCGCCTGTTTTGTCGAGCCCCACATTCTGTACACACTTTCCCTTCATCACCATCATCCTCTTTCTCCTCCTCCTCATCTTCATCTCTGATGATCTCTACTTCGAGTCGGCCTATGTAAAGTGATACAGCACAGAGCCAGAAGAGGGCAGCACCCAGCACCACTGTGGAGTGAAGAAGTACAGAGGGGACAGACAGCAGCATGATCCTCCTTAAAGACAGTAAACTGGTCATGTAAGAAGCTCCACCAAACGATACACACAGTCCACCCAGGATGAAGAAAGCTAAACAACAAACATAAACATATTATTAGGGAAGACAATATTGATTATTTAAATATAAAATTCTAAAAAAGTTGTTCCCAAACATTTTAACAGTTGCTCTTTAACAGTTTATAGCATAAAATAATAACATTTGTCTATTTTTTTAGTAACTAATGTTTAAAAATAACTGTGCATAGGTTTTCATTAAATCTATTAAATTAATTAATGTTTTTCAGTATTTGTACAGAAAAATATGCCAAGCTTATAATTTTTTTTAAAATAATGTTGGCAGTCATTTTCTCATTGTGTTTTAATTGCAAGTTTGCAAGAAACAATTGCCCTTAAACAACAGTTATAGGAGCCTCAGTAATTGTCTGACCCTGTAGAAAATCAATATGTCTGCATTGGGTAGCACTGTGACCTCACAATAAAAAAAGAGTTCAGTCGCCTGAATGGGCCTCTGTACAATAGGAAAAGAATTAATAAAACTGATAATTACCATATCCAGCTTCTCTTCCTAGGTCACTCTGCACAAAGGCAATGACTCCAATCCCAGTAGCCAACAACCCATTTCGGAACCATGACAGGAAGCCTGTGGGGAAACACTTGAGTATTAGTCCAAATGTGTGAACATTCTTTCCAGAAAAGGGCAAAACAAATACACTGTAGAACCGAGTCTAACACTAACATCAATAGACAAAAATAATAATAATACATTTTATTTGCTGGCGCCTTTCAAGACACTCAAGGTCACCTTACATCCAAGAGATCCCCGATACATTGGTTACATAGATCGGGCAGTATGTATTTAAAAATAGCTAAATTAAGTAAAATAAAAAAATAAAAGTGAGATAACAAAAGATAAATAACATAAGATAAAAGAACAGAAGCAAAACTTAGAAAAGCAAAGCAAAAAACAAGCAGGCAACTGCAAATCCTTAACCATGCAATGCAGCAGATACAAACCTGGTAATGATCTTAATGTATAAATACATCATCTTACTTATCAACAATAGTCTTCCATTATTACAACCTCCTAAATTGTCTTGACATGGCAGTGATGGCCTAATAGTTAAGATAAAGTCACAGGTTCGAGCACACTGTTGGGTCCCTGAGCAAAGCCCTTAACCCTCAATCTCTCAAAACTACATACTGGTAAGTAAGTAAGTAAGTAAGTAAAGTTTATTTATATAGCACTTTTCACAGGCATATGCCACAAAGTGCTTTACATACA
>JAOTRQ010000032.1:2798790-2834231 GCA_028565875.1 Hoplisoma paleatum
TAACCGCGAGTTATCCGAAGGTGTTAATAAAACAGGACTTTTGTTTACATCCGTCTCATCCTTTCCGCGCCACCCACGGATGTTACAATATATAATTATTAATAGTAACATGTAATTAAAGGTTATAACTTGGTTATAAAAGTTTCTCTCAGTTTCAAAAAGGTTGGTGACCCCTGGTGTAGAAGCTGGCTTAAAAAACTAATCACCTGACTTATAGGTCAATAAAGTTTTAGAAATCATCTGTACTGATGTAGGTGCCTTTAAATACAATAAACCAGCAAGACAGATCAAAGGATGTTATTATTTTAAAGAAGCAACGTCATAGTGGATCTGAATGGCATTATCATTTGAGCAAGTTCCTCAAAATCGACCTCCACCAGAGGTTCTGCTTTCAGTACACACATCCAGCATAGGTTTGATCGACTTAAGTTCATGTTAACGTGACCACATGAAGCCAAGAAAAAGTATTAGAACAACAATCGTCTCGCACATACTCACCCAATGTCACAGAGGGGAGGTTTCCCGTGGCCTCTCTTGTAACAAAGGAAGAGTTCGGGACTCTTCAGGCTGCCGTGGTTGAGATTGGCCGGCTGGCCGCTGTATGTGCTCTCTATACATGTAAAACCCTCGGGCACCCCTTCACCCGCTGACTTGTTGATCACTGCTATGTCAGTGATGGGGGCTTTGGGTCCGCTTGACTTGGTCTCGGACAGGTCCTGCTCCAGCGGTGTGGACTTATCCGTCAGTCCGGCCACCACAAAGTAGTCGGTCACGCGATGACCCTTGTCTTCGATCATGGCTGGACGTACCTGGAAGAAATGAGACCGGGTTCAGGGTTTAAATTTTGGTTACATGAACAGAACGGAACAGAAGAACGTGCGACTGTTAATAACGTATCTGCATGAAGAACATTCTCCAGCAGCATTCATGCTTTCCATGGTGTAAGCACTTGGAAAAATTGGTCAGCAGTATACAACAATAAATAGTGGTTGGACACGCTGCATTAGGACGTCTGCGAAACTGTAAATCTGATCATTTCAAACTTAGCTTGTTGTTTTTTAATGGCAGCCATACAAATCAGTAAACTAGCACCTAGACGTCTACGTTTCAAAATCAAGACAGAATTAGTGCCCTAGTGGTGCCTGAAAACAGCTCCAAAAAGCTTCGTAAATCTACCCTAGAGTGACCAAAAACCCCAAAAGGAGTAACTGGACCGTGGCAAAACCGTTTCTATCAGAATATGTCAGCACAAAAGCTTGACAGGATTTGCGACGCCGAACCGACTTGTAACTGCTGAAATGGTGTCAGTTGAACCCCGAATTGTGTTTGTGTGTTTATTGGTTTAATTCCTGCTTTGCAAGGCAGCGTGTGGTTTGAGACGAAGCCAGGTATTTCCCACCCATGTCGTCTTGACAAGAAATGAAAGCAGACAAGAGAGTAAAAGCTCTGCGACAAATGTTAGTAGGTCAGCATGAAGTCATATCATGAGTAACTCTCATTGCACTCCAAAGAACAACCCCCCCCCTCCAACCCCCCTCCAATAAATGTATAAAAGGTTATAGCTTATTTCATATAGGGACATCAATGCAAAAACATCATGTTGACGTCATAACTATGTCAAGTTGGGTTTACAGATTCTTCGTGTGCATGACAACGTCAACAGACAAATCATTTCTCATATTCACAATGTAATAAAATGCCTTCACATTAAAATCTGGGGTCTGAGTGCAGCATCAGCCTTCGTATGTTGGCCCAGAAAAAGTTAAGAACATTGTCCCCAAACTATAATAAACCTACCAATGGTGATTCCAAGACCATAAGCTGTCCTGCGGTCATAAACTGCCTGCTTGTTTCATGCAGTCCTTTCAAAAAAGATACTAATTTAATATAAATATCGATGGAAGCATGTACTCATTAACACCACCAATAAGATAGTTGCAAACATTTGCACATTCAAACAGTCAAGTGTGGGTCAAAGGGTCCGTTTGTTTGAAAGTGAGAACATGGGGGCCGCCCCAGGCATCAGCCCTCCTCTCCGATAACTCACGGCATGTTTAACATGCCTCCGTTATGTTGCCCGGCATTTTATTATCCTGGCACTGGCTTTGACTGAAGTTTACGGAATCGATTGTAGGACGCTATTATGTGTAAGCCAGGAAAACATTTCGCAAGTTCCCATAAACAAGAGAACTCGTAAAAATTCGGACAATGAGCCTCCCCACACCTTTTCCCCCCTTCGGCCTTGGCGACTGACGCAATGTAACCCAGGGTGGCTGGACCGAGACGTGTTCTGCCAAACACATTTCGGAGAAAATCTGTGATCTATTGAAACAACCGTGGGAGGGGCTGTACCAACTGTAGGGTCAGTACCGAACCAGAGTAACAATGCCCACCTTAGTACCACCTAAGCAACAGCCGAGTTTGGAACTGCATCATGGTGTGTGGTGTATTATATTTTCAGTTATCAACAGTAACTCATTGCCTGTTAAATAAACCGAAATGATCAGGATTGTGTTTATAGGGATGCACATTTGTTCATGAAAAGCTCTACGCGGCGTTATAAACACAAGCACATACTTCAGGCAATCTGCAAATGTTTGAATTGCACTGAATGTGAAACAGAAGGCAAAGTCCTGTCAACACTGACGCAGGTAAACACTGTAGCCGTCATGGCAACCGGCTGGCGCTATTGTGGCGTGCCGAGCCTCACTGAGGAGGTCGGTACTATCGGTGTATCCAGAGGAAATCATACAGCTGTGATTCTGCAAGGCTAAAGCACCTCTGCAGAGGTGCAAAGACCTCGTGAGGCTTTTTAAAAGATAATCAGACACTTGCACGATCCAATCTGAACAGAAATGAACGGAGATCTTTTTAAATGTAAATAAATGATCATTGACATTACTTTGTTTCAAGGTGTATTTATTTTTTTATTTTATTTACTTTATTAATCCCTGAGAGGAAATTGCAGGTTTTTCGCATATCCCAACTTGTCTGGAAGTTGGGGGTCAGAGTGCAGGGTCAGCCAATGTACGGAGCCTCTGGAGCAGACAGGGTGAAGGGTCTTGCTCAAGGACCCAACAGTGTAGCAGAGTGTAGCAGAGCCTGGATTTGAACCCCCAACCTTTCATTCACAGACCAACGCTCTACCCACTAGGCTACACTGTCCCTAAAATATAGAATATTTATAAATATAGAAATAGAAGCTGTTACACTAATGGGACTTAAATCTGTTGATAAATAGCTAACACTCTTCATTCCAAAGCCATCAATGTTAACCAACAACCAAAAATCATCAAACTTTTCTGGGTTTGTTGTAGACTGCAAATGAACGTACAGATTGGAAAAAAAGCTGTAAGTTATAAATCATTCTTAAGGAAGACAAATCAAGATCCAATATGTAAGCTGGTAGATTTATTTTGTTCGCGTAATAAATTCCAGTTGAATTCTGTGTTATTATTCCTGTGGGACCCATCTTTCACTTGTGCTTCATGCATATTGAACTCTGCCCCATAGAGGAAATAAGACGTTGGTGATGTTTTGTGCTTTTCATTGTACAGTGAATTATTTACACTTTTTAATTTATGAATTTTTAATTTTTAATTATTTACACTTTTTTCAATTTCGGCATATTTTCGGCATCTCAAATTGCAGTATGCATAGAGCTGTGACAGCAACAAAAACACATCATACTTGATCACTCAGATCACAATGCGCTGTGGTGAATGTTTTTATCATTATTATTAAAATGTATAAAAGTGCTTTTATAACCATCACTCATACACAGATCTACAGTACAACATTTATTTTCCTTTACATATTCCAACTTGTATGGAAGTTGGGTTCAGAGTGCAGGGTCAGCCATTGTACAGCGTCTCTGGAAAAGACAGGGTTAAGGGTCTCAAGGACCCAATGGTCAAGGACCTAATGGTGGCTGTGTAGTAGAGCCTGAATTTGATAGCCCTAAGTTTTACTCACCAGGCTACACTGTCCCTTATTATTTTCTTAATAACCATAAAGGGCACACTAGCAAAATGTGATGCTGATATAATATATATAATCATAAAATATATAATCATAATTATATTAACACTAGTTTTTAGTTAAAAATAAGAAGCTCTCCATTCATGTAATATAGTATAATATAAATGTGACAAGTGTCGTATTTTTCATCTGCTGTAAAGTGTTGTGAATGATGTAATGCTGGCAATCTGCCATACTCACATGAGAATGAGAAAGATCTTCCTCCCAGTCCACATTGTTTCAGTCTCTGTCCATGAAAGAGACCATAGCTGACACTGCTGATGAATTTCTCCAGTTCTGATTCGGTAGCATTGACCAGCTGAGCACCAGTTTTACACAGAACTGTAGCTTTCACCCAGTTACTGCTCCCCATAGCTGCTGCTACGATCAACACACATGAGAAACTGAGCAGACCAGCCAGAGAGAACATCACTTTCTTCTGTAAACTGACCATCATGGAACTGAAGAGAAGCAGAAGCTTAAACGTACACCATTGTCCTAACAAACTGCCCTGTGATCCGGGGTGAACGCTGACAACATTTCCATATTAGTAGATAAAAAATAAAACATATAGAAGATGTGATGGTGTGGATAAATATTCAGGGATGGTGAGAAGTGTGGACATGTCCTTGTGGTGTAATCTTACAGTACTGGGTTTCCTTGTGTCTCTAGGATACAAGCGGCTTAAATTTCGCTATGTGCTCATCTGGACGGCTGACCTTAAGCTTGATTGGTTATCAAATGAAAGCTACGCAGCTCTATGTCGAGCCCATTCCACACATATAACACAGCTATAAATGTCAACTCACTGTTTCTATAAGACAAATTATAGGTTAGTTATCGAGAGTAGACACGTGTCAAATTACAGAGGTGAGAGGTCAATACTGCAATATAAAAGCCTAATTGGGCATAGAATAAATGTGTCATTGTTATTAATGCCAAACTAACCTTATATGATGTTGCATAGAGAAGTGAAAACCTAAAGCCACGTCCGAAAATTACCATACATGGTTAAGTTCCAATCAAATTTAATCCTGAATTTATCTTAATCTTTATTTTATAATTGATGCACTGTTCAAGTCATACCTGGCAACGATAATACATTTATTTAAGTATTTAAAACGAAAAACAACTAAAAATGATAAAAATGTATGTAAAAACATAATCTCTCATCGATTAACTTATTTGTCATAAAGGTAAATAAATTGGAAGCCAATCATCTAGAAAAGACGCACAAGGACATGGAAAGGACACCAAACCTTTCTGAAAGAACCAGGTCCACCCTGCCTGGATCAAACTCAGGACCGTCTTGCTGGTGACAGTGATATGCATGTAAACACTAAACCACCCCACTGTGGTAATTCTGCATAAATTATGATAGAATTGAAAAAGAAATTCACAATTGCAGCAATTTTAGCAAGCACTTTTATCCACAGTGGCTTACAGTTATCTGAACATGAGCCTTGCTCAGGGGCCCAACAATGGCAACTTGGCAGTGATTATGTGTGAACAATCATCCTTCTATATTGTAGGCAAGTACCTTGACCACTGAGCTACTACTAGTTGCAATATACAAACATATTTTACAAAGACACATCCAAAGATGCTTGCCAACTAAGCAGCTCAAATGTTAAATACAGCAGAACTGGGAATAAAACATCATCAGATAATTTTAATTTTCAGAAAGAGAAGAAACAGAAAGTTTTTTTTCCTGTACACAGACACAGACTAATAAAGAACAAATCAGTGGGTGTTAACATTCATCAACCAGACAGAGAATAAACAACTCATAGACTCGTGACTCATAGACAATCTCTGAATCGATCATGGACTCTTTATTGGGTTGCCCACTTAATTTCCAGATAGTTTTACTGGAAATTATTAAAATAATGTTAAAAGCTTCAAAGGCGACAAGATTAACATAGAAAACAAAACTCTGGAAATGTTCAATAAAATAATTTTGGCTTAACAATTCAATCTTTAATATGGAAGTGAAAACATACTTTAGGTGTAAAAGAAACCTACTGCAGAACTCAAATCAAAAATTTTATCTGTGACGTCTCTTCATTTCCTTTATTTACCGCAACCACAGTAAGGCTCTGGCCTATTACTAAGCTCAACCATGCAATACAAACATGTATACAGTTTTTAATTCTTTATCTTATTATCAGTTCAGCTAAAATGATTATTATTGCGGTTAACAGATTTCTTGATCATTGAGGCTTTCTTAACCAGGATGGGTCATACAAACTCACTTTTAAATAAATGACACATAAATTCCAACAGACTTCCCACAGAAATTTTCTCAGAAAGATGTAAAGATGGCACAGTAAACCTTTTACTTTTACAATCAGCGTTTGAAATTTACATTTTCATTTAGCGAGAGCCCAACAGCAACAACCAAGCATTGGTGAGGTTTGAATTGGCATCCTCTGGATTAGCCCTAGCCCAGTACCCTAACCACTAGGCTATGTCGAGCTTAATTGTATTTGGCTAAAATTGGTTTTGGTAAATTTACCCACACACCCTGTTTATAACGTCCCCCTCCCATCCTTTTCTGGAAAGAGATTTTGGTTTCTTAAATGCGCCACAAGACTGAAGATTAAAAATACACACAACTACACTTGCTGAGGAGCTGTTATAATTATTTTCACTGTTGTGTTGATAGTGACAATAAATTAACTGATTAATCAATGTAATATGTAAAATGTAATATTGCTATTGATTAAGAATTAAAACACTAACATTTATATTTTATAGAATGTTAAATAACACATTATTTATTAATTAATAATTAAATAAACATCAAAACTGTAAAGTAAAAATGGTGTATATATAATCTCTGTATATCAAAAGTATGTGAACATTAAAGCGCTCTGTTATTTGTAACCATTGTGGAGTATCAAATGTACAATAATAATAATATAAAAATGTTTTAATGTTTCTGGTGAGGTACAGTATTTCATGTTTTTGTTTGATCCCTTGTTACAAAAAACTGACTATTAGACCACATACCAATCAGGCATAATATTATGACGCCTCTAGCCGCCAAAACAGCCCAGCAACATCCGAATCAGCATTAACTTCTTGTGCACTCTTTAAGATCTTAAGGTTTGCAGATGTCCTGATCCAGTTGTCTAGACTTCACGATGCAGCCCTGGTCTCACTCAAATCATTACAATTGGTCCAGCGCCTTACACATCAACTTTGAAAATAAATTGTTCCCTTGATTTGTAATACATCCAATCGGTGCCTGGTCGGTGTAGGTTATTTTTTCTGTTGGTCTAATTGATGCATTTTATTTCTGCTTTTGTCTCTACGCGGCCAGTTGCAATACTCATGAGATTAAGATCCTATCTGGGTTTAAGAACATCACTGTCCGTGCGACCATTCATCCAAGCCGACAGTCAGAATGGCTGAGATGATAAATATGATGTTACCACTACACCACCTGATCAGCTAAATTAAAAGTTTGATTTAATTGACCCTACCTGATCTTTAAAATGACATACGCTTGTATTATTAAGCTCGGATTGAACAGAAATGTCTGCTGTATACCAAGACTTTTTATGACTAATCTTTGTCTAACCTTTCATTGCTCCATAAGACACATCATAAGAAAAGCAACACGTGGCTTTGAAATAATGTAACTGACTGTCCACATAGTTTCAACCTTTTAGTTTGTATGTAGACATGTTTCAAAGCTTGACATGTCATATGATGCACATCTTTCTTCTTACTCATTTGCAATTTGTGGTTTCCTGTCTTGTCTGTAGGCTTATGATACTGGCTCCAGTTGTAGTTGATCTGGATCAGATGTGGGATTTTGATTTTCAGCCGAAGAACCTCTTTTACGAAAGACCTGAATAATCCGATGTCTAAATGAGGGGCTGAAGAAAAAGTAGAGCACTGGGTCAAAGCACAGGTTCAAAACAGCCAAACACAAAGTAGATTCTTTGGCCAGGAAGAGATGTTTCCTCAGACTGCAATCAGTGATCATTTTATTCTGTGTAAACGTATAAGGCATCCTCACGACGTGATAAGGCACAAAACAAACCACATAAGCAGTTGTCACCATTGCAATATTTACAGTGGCATGATGAGCGATTGCCCATTCCTTGGGGTCACCTCCACGTTTGCTCCAAAACTGCTTCAGAACCAGACCATTGGATAGAAGTACAGCCACTGATGCATTCATAAAGATGGCCATGCCTAGAAAGACGGACAGAACGTGCCAGTTCTTGCCAATTTCCTGCTTTATATCGGTACATTTTATAGTGCTGTTAAAACTCACATCTGTTATTGGAATGGCCATGTTAGGAACGTTGATAAAAAGCACCAGAATCCAACTGACTACCGACATCAGTATAGCAAATCCCACCTCCTGCAGAAAAAAAAGCTTGGAGCTGTGGGTTATCTGGAGGTAACGCTGCACACTGACGAAGGCAAGAAAAATGATCGAGGCGTACATATTGATGTACAGAAGTGGTGAACTGACTTGACAGTTAAAGATCATCAGTCGTTGAGATCTTGCACCCAAATCTATGGCGATTTTAACTGGTAGTGCTAATGTCATCAAAAAATCAGCGGTGAGAAGGTTGATCAGGTAAACGTTCATACACTTCTTGGTGTTTTTACTAAATATAAAAACCCAAAGAGCCACCAGACTCCCAGTCATGCCTGTGAGGAAGATGATAATGTAGATCGTTGCAAATGGAATAAAATTCTCATTCTTCTCACACATGTTTCTGACTTTTATGAGGTCTTTTTTAAAAGTTCAGTTTATCCTGGTGATGTTGAATTCACTTTATGCAGTGTGACTTCCAGGTGACAAAATGACCCACCAGTCTAAAAAGTAATCCAAGCCATTATTTTGAGAATGGAATCTTGAAGAGACAAAAGAAAAAGCAGACATTAAGAATAATAATAAAGAAACTATACTAATGAAACATCTAAATAACAGGTTGTTATGAAGAATCTGGGATTTCAGAGGTTGTTGAAATGACCAGAATACACTTTTAAACCCTTCTAAAGGTTTGTTTTGTGTAAGGGCCTGCAACATTTCTACCTGAAGGTCACAATACAGGTAACATTTGGGGGAAAGGGGCAGTTTTTTACTTGCTACATTGCTATATAGCAGTTTAATCATCACATTTCTCATATGTTCTGTATTCTTTTTAATGCTCACAAGTAAATGTATTTTAGGAGCTCAAAGGTGTTCCGGTCTGTTGCACCAACTGAGTAAAAACATACTTTAGGTGCCCTGCTTTGCTTAATTGTAATTTTACAAAAAACATTAGTAATTAAAATAAATTCATTTTAGATCACTTAAGTAAAATGTTCAATCACTTGTCTCAGGTTTGATTCCCAGGTAGGCAATCCCACAGTCTTAAGACATGCAGTCAAGTTAATTGGAGATACTGGAAATAGTCTTCTATCTCTGTGTGTGTTTGTGTGTGTGTGTGTGTGTGTGTGTGTGTGTGTGTGTGTATGTGCCTCACACGCGACCTGTTCAGGTGGTTTTTTGTGTGTCTAACTGTAACCCAAAATAGGTTTAAGCAGTGGTAAAACTAGATAATGGATGGATGTCAGTGTTAATAACCATGTCATAGACATTTAACAAGCACACATAAAAACGTGTGATGTAAAGAAAGATTTCTATCATGTTCTAAAAAGTCAAATTTGTTCTGTTGATATATTTTATTTTATTACATATAAGGCTTTTTAAAAATGCCCAATTTGATAACATTCTTTACACATTTACATTAAAGCCTACCAATTCTGAAAGAGGAAAGGACATTCATGTAGATAAGATAATGGTTATTGAAAACAAGAAACTTACTTCATGTTCAGCTGTTAGATGTCTAATTCCATTTTCTTTAGACTGTAGACCTATTTAAACCAGTAGACCTTATACATGTACCAAGAACTTTATCATGGCGCATTACAAACTTTCAACTCTTCAGCTAATCTAAACGAACAAACGTCTCATTTCTGTGAACTAACTGACTTCCATTAAAGCACACAAAGTCGTCAGTCACGGTAATGTGGTACAGTGACGTAGCGGAAGTTTAAAATTTCCAACTCGAAAGGAAACCCACAAACTACCTGTCATTGAACATTTGAGTAGACTAAGATAAGAAGCATAAAGATTACAGACAGTATAGCTTTTTCAGAAATATCAGATTATTATACGCACCACCGAATTGTGTCTGAAAAGTGCTTATGAAAGTCTTATCCACTTTTTCATGCAGCATTGTTCAAAAATATGAATAAAAATTGGGGAAGTTCAGTTCAGTGCTTTACAAGGAGAGCACCCCAGTCACTAGTTTGGTTCCTCTTGGCAGAAACAGTAATATAAGAATATTTTGGTGCATTGAGGATTATATTGAATGAATTGGATATTTTCTAACACAGGGAGAACATGCACCCAAATCCTCTTATTGTGAAGCAACAACACTACACAATGTGCCACCACGTCACTGTGCTATTAGTTAAAACAACTTGGTTGTTGGGGGAAAATGTGGCTATATCCAAAATGAGCTAAACTCATATTAACTTTAGTACTTTTTAATACATTCAAGCAGCAATCAAAATTATTAAAAGATTGAATTACTCACTGGTAAAATCAAATCAGCAATATTAGAAGTTTATTTATTTATTTTAACAAAGAGCTAACACCACGCAGAAGATCGTTGATTTTGCTGCCCCCTACCGTTCATGGTGTGAAAAATCATTTATCCGAAAATTATTTTTGGAAATACGACAAAATGTCAAGTAGAAAGTTGATATGTGCATACATAATCGTACAAAAATAAGTGCAACGCCTAAATTAACGCTTAACATCATGCATCTACTAAAAAATTAAGATTGTAGCTTGCAGCTTGCAAACAGGCCCGAATGTAAACTGCAATGCCACAATAATATGAAAATTATTTTCATATTATAAAAAAACACCAAAACTTTTTATGGAGAAAAAAAAAGCAAAAAACAAATGTCAAAATAATGACTTAATATGTCGAAATAATGGGATAACGAGAGACTTTTATTTTAATTCGACTCCATAGTAATGTGGCGTTTTATACAAGATTCATACGAAACATCCGGTAGTTTCGTGTTTTACGTAGTTGTTTTGTTTCAACCCGGCGGACTTTGCGCACTTTGTGTTGGTGAATTAAAAGCCTGAACGAACAACGTGTGGAGCGGTTTTAGTGAAGCGCCATTCTGCAGAGACACTGAGCTGGTCAAAGGAGCTTCTTAGATTGGAATCAAAAGCGTGTTGGAACCCTGTAAGAAGCCTTTGTATCGTTGCTACTTGTTAATTTTAATATTTGTAGTTTGATAATAGTTACGACGGGTGCTTTTATATTTGCTGTGTAAGAAAAAAAGAAGTGTCCAGCTTAGCTAGCATAGTTAGCACGAGCACGACATTGTTACGTCTGTAGCGCCAACTAGCCGATTAGCTGCACACATTCGTTTCAAAAGGTTTATTTCATTAATACTTTATTATGGTATATGAGTATTTAAAACTGTTTATTTAATTAATACTTATATTAGCACATTATTCTGATTTTTGGCGTTTTTTAATGATAATTGCTGAGAACAAAACTCGCTGTTCGGTTCACTAACATGTGTTTTTAAAAAGAATTATTATTAGTCGTTTTGACTGAACCTATTTGCTAACTTACCACTTATGTTTTATTTAAACTATATCAAAAATCATTTATATTATCAAAAGTGTTGCCAGTGTTAATTACAATGTAGTAAACTGGTAACTAAGGGGTAATACAGCATCTCCTATAAACCTAGTGGCATGTTTTGGACTGTTGGAGGAGAACATTCAAAACTCCACACAGTAAGGACCCAGACTTAGCTCTCGAACTCTGGCCTGATGAGTTAAGAAGTGTTTTTATGTTCGGACTGGTACAGGTTCGATCCCTAAACAGGTTTAAAAGACCCGGGCATGAATAACATTCAAAGCTTTTGATCTAATCTACTATTATATTTTATTCTTCTGTCCACTAGAGGCTGCCATGGCAGCTGCCTTCCCTTACCGAGGAGTACCAGGAGGTCTGCCACCGGGTGTTCCTCCTCCAGCTCCAGTTCCAGACTACATGACTGAGGAGAAACTGCAGGAAAAAGGTGGCAAGCCGAATACTTGTTGTCCTCAGCTTGCTTATTAAAAACATTGCGGCACTGTTTTGTTCCATTGTGTTGCTTACATTTGTTTTCCGTACTGTGTTCATTCCAGCCCGAAAATGGCAACAGCTACAGGCGAAAAGGTACTCGGAGAAGAGAAAATTTGGATTTGTGGATACTCAGAAAGAGGACATGCCTCCTGAGCATGTGCGCAAAATTATCAGGGATCATGGAGACATGACCAACAGAAAGTTTCGTCACGACAAACGAGTCTACCTTGGGTATACAAAGACTTGTCTTTAATGCTCATAATGCTTTATATAGTTTAGTGTCGCATCATAGTAGCATTGTTGTGGTGTGTAATAGTAGTGTGTATAAACAGTCAATTTTGTTATACGATATACATTTTTGTATTTATTTCTTTTCTATTGTTAGGGCTTTGAAATACATGCCTCATGCAGTTCTGAAGTTACTAGAAAACATGCCCATGCCCTGGGAACAGATCCGAGATGTGCCAGTGCTTTACCACATCACAGGAGCCATTTCTTTCGTCAATGAAATTCCCTGGGTTATCGAGCCGGTCTACATCTCACAGTGGGGGTAAGAATCACGTTTAATCAAAATAGTTCATCACATGGGCACAGTTGAGCTCATTTCAATCTAAATTATTATTACCTATTGCACAATCCAGTTTTGTATCACTGTTACATCCTGCTGAACAAATATTCGTACCGTCAATCCTTTATTAAAACTAGGACTATGTGGATCATGATGCGCCGTGAGAAGAGAGATCGAAGACACTTCAAGCGCATGCGTTTCCCTCCCTTTGATGATGAAGAGCCACCGTTGGACTATGCAGATAACATCCTTGATGTGGAGCCCCTGGAAGCCATTCAGATGGAGCTGGACCCAGATGAGGACAGCTCTGTGGCTGAATGGTTATATGAGCATCAGCCTTTGAAGGACACCACCAAGTAAGTGTGTGTGGTCATCTCACATCTTTAGGTCTTGTATTTATCCATGACGTAAACGTTTCACTTTTTCATATAGGTATGTCAATGGGACCACATACCGACGCTGGCAATTCACCTTGCCGATGATGTCCACTCTTTATCGGTTGGCCAATCAACTGATGACTGATCTGGTGGATTACAATTACTTCTATTTGTTTGACCTTAAGGCCTTTTTCACATCAAAGGCTCTTAACATGGCCATTCCCGGAGGACCCAAATTTGAACCTCTGGTCAGAGACATCAATCTACAGTACGTGCACGCATGCTTCTTTATTAGTCACATATATGTTCAGTTTTCATTTGGCAAGTGTTCCTCCTTATGCTTATTAACGTTCTTACTACAGAGATGAAGACTGGAATGAATTTAACGACATCAACAAGATCATCATTCGACAGCCTATCAGGACAGAGTACAAAATTGCTTTTCCTTATCTGTACAACAATCTCCCTCATCATGTGCATCTTACCTGGTAAGCAGACTGAACACAGATATGCACTGATTGCGTGTTATAATATATACATGCTGCTTAGTCATGAATTATTATTCTCAGGTATCATGAGCCTAATGTGGTGTTCATTAAAACGGAAGATCCGGATCTGCCGGCCTTCTACTTCGACCCGCTCATCAATCCCATCTCTCACAGGCACTCGATTAAAGTGAGTGACAAGACTGGTACTGTTTAGTAATTAGTATTATGTCCACAATAGTCCCATTTAATATTCTATCAAGGGACTCAGTTGTGCAGGCTTAACAACGCTTTTGAATTAATAATGTCAGTGTTCGATAAAAAAATATACACTTAGTATACATTATATACATTTTGTTCTTTTGTCTCTAGAGCCAGGAGCCACTTCCTGATGATGATGAAGAGTTTGAACTTCCAGAGTATGTGGACCCCTTCCTCAAAGAGACGCCTCTGTATACTGACAATACAGCCAATGGAATTGCATTACTTTGGGCACCTCGTCCATTCAACCTACGCTCAGGAAGAACGCGGCGTGCTATTGACATTCCACTTGTAAAGAATTGGTGCGTTTCTGGCTATACAAGTCAACGAGTGGTTTGATGTTTTGTATTTATTTGTAATTAATATCACTGCGTCTTCTTTTTTGTGTTTTGTAGGTATCGTGAACACTGCCCTGCAGGCCAGCCTGTGAAGGTACGTGTCTCGTACCAGAAACTGTTGAAGTACTATGTGCTGAATGCTTTAAAACACAGACCACCTAAAGCACAGAAAAAGAGGTGAGTACTCTGGTCCAGCGATTTAGAATCTTAAATCTTGTTTTTGTAGAATTTAAACCTTAAACATCAATGCCACCCTTGGATTTCAGGTACCTTTTCCGGTCCTTCAAAGCCACCAAATTCTTCCAGTCTACAAAACTAGATTGGGTAGAGGTGGGACTTCAGGTGTGTCGACAGGGTTACAACATGCTTAACCTGCTGATTCACAGAAAAAATCTCAACTACTTGCACTTGGACTACAACTTTAATTTGAAGCCTGTGAAGACCCTCACCACAAAAGTAAGCAATGAGTCGATGTGTTGTGGTATTAGTTTAAGAACTTGACAGATTTTAGCTACCATTTTAAAGAAATGACTTAATGGACTGTAAAATGAGCAATAACTAATCCTTATTAACATTTCTGCAATTATGGTTTAAACATGAGTGCTCATTATTTACCTTTACAGGAACGTAAGAAGTCCAGATTTGGGAATGCGTTCCACTTGTGTCGTGAGGTTCTCCGTCTCAGCAAACTGGTGGTTGACAGTCATGTGCAATACAGGCTGGGAAATGTTGATGCTTTTCAGGTACAGAAAACTCTGTAAATCCATTTGTAATGTGAATGTTTTAACATTTGGATCATCTACCTGTTTCTCTTTTGTAGTTGGCTGATGGTCTGCAGTACATTTTTGCTCATGTTGGTCAGCTGACTGGAATGTACCGCTACAAGTACAAGCTGATGAGACAAATCAGGATGTGCAAGGATTTGAAGCATCTCGTTTACTATCGCTTTAATACGGTCCGTTCCATGTTCCGGTCCTAATGCATTAACAGTTCTGAGCGAGGCCTTCGTTGTAACGTTTTTGATGTTTTCAGGGTCCTGTTGGAAAGGGTCCAGGTTGTGGGTTCTGGGCTGCTGGGTGGAGAGTCTGGCTGTTTTTCATGAGGGGCATCACTCCTCTTTTGGAGAGATGGCTTGGCAACTTGTTGGCCAGACAGTTTGAAGGTGAGCCGATGCAATTGGTTGAAGCATGCTTTTGATGTCTGTTTAAAAACAACAAAAGTTGATAAACCATGGTTGTCACATTTGTTTAGCCCTTTTAATGAACTGTTGCTGCCATCTCTAAATTTGCTTCTTTTGCTTAGGTCGACACTCGAAGGGTGTTGCTAAGACTGTGACCAAGCAGCGTGTGGAGTCTCACTTTGACCTGGAGCTGAGAGCAGCTGTAATGCATGACATCTTGGACATGATGCCAGAGGGCATCAAACAAAACAAAGCCAGGACCATTCTGCAGCACCTCAGTGAGTCCTGGAGGTGCTGGAAAGCCAACATTCCCTGGAAGGTACTTGCAAGTTGTTCATCATTTTTAATAATAATAAAAAGTACTTTTGTATACTGAACCATTATCATTGTTTTAGGTGCCAGGCCTTCCTACTCCTATCGAGAACATGATCTTGCGCTATGTAAAAGCCAAAGCAGACTGGTGGACCAACACTGCCCATTACAACAGGGAGAGAATCAGAAGAGGAGCGACAGTGGACAAAACTGTCTGCAAGAAAAATCTTGGCCGTCTCACGCGTCTTTATCTGAAGGCTGAACAGGAAAGACAGCACAACTACCTAAAGGTAAAATTCTAGATCTAGATTATTTTATTTAGGTGCTGTTAGTTTGTTAGAAAGGAATGCAACAATGTGTGTGTGTGTGTGGTGTTGTCAGGACGGTCCATACATCACTGCAGAAGAGGCTGTGGCCATCTATACCACCACAGTGCACTGGCTGGAGAGTCGGCGCTTCTCGCCCATTCCTTTCCCTCCTCTCTCTTACAAGCACGATACCAAATTGCTCATTCTGGCTTTGGAGAGACTCAAGGAGGCATACAGGTGCGTTCTGATCCGTTATTACAATTCTTAAATATGTGTAACTATTTTTTTTTTGGTCAACCACTTTTATATAGCCACTTGCACTGTTTTTATAATTTTTCTTGCTGGACAGTCATGGTTTTATTCCAGTGCATTTAATAATACAAGGTCTTGAGCTTTTTAAAAATTACAATTTTTCTAATAAAGATATTACACATGTACTACTATCTAATTATCTAATGACAGTTATTTATTTTCTTTTTGTAAGTTTTGTTTTGTTTGAACGCCTCATTGCAATATATCTGAGAAGAGTACAGAATTTTAACAAGAAACTGTTTTTAAAATATTTATTTACTTCTTTTAGTGTGATTTTAGTCCGAAAGTATGCTAATTATTATTAAACATCGAGAAATGTGTAATGAAAATTGTTAATGCAGAGCTTTGCTGACTAAACTGTAATTTTTTGCTGTTGTATTATGTAATTTGCTTGCAATATTTGGTGATTATAAAAATATTTCAGTATTTATTGACACGTTGCTATATGTGCTTCAGTTTTCTCTGATGTTTATAATTGCTTGCACGTTCCACTACAAATTTTTACTCAGGGTTTACTTTAATTTTTTGTCATAGTGTGAAGTCGAGGTTGAATCAGTCCCAGCGTGAGGAGTTGGGTTTGATTGAGCAGGCGTATGATAACCCCCACGAAGCGCTTTCCAGGATCAAGCGTCACCTCCTCACCCAGAGAGCTTTTAAAGAGGTAAAACGGGAAATAATCATGATCAGGACAGTATGCCCACTCAATTTTTTTTCTTGCCTTGTATCATATTGATGTTTGGAATTTCTACAGGTGGGCATAGAGTTCATGGACCTGTACAGTCATCTGGTGCCGGTGTATGACGTGGAACCTCTGGAGAAAATTACAGATGCTTACCTGGACCAGTATTTGTGGTATGAGGCTGACAAGCGCCGACTTTTCCCACCTTGGATCAAACCGGCTGACACAGAACCACCACCCCTGCTTGTTTACAAGTGGTGCCAAGGTAAGGAATTATTCTGCCTCTAATTGCTTACCATGGCCACTTTCCTCCAAATATCAAAACTATGTACCCGTGTCATGCAAATTATTTTTCTATATTGTTTTTTCTTAGGAATCAACAATCTTCAGGATGTGTGGGAGACTGCAGAAGGAGAGTGTAACGTCATGCTGGAATCCCGCTATGAGAAGATGTATGAGAAGATTGACTTGACGCTGCTCAACAGGCTGTTGCGCCTCATCGTTGACCACAACATTGCAGATTACATGACTGCCAAGAACAACGTCGTCATCAACTACAAGGTCCGCTCTCAGCACACATTCATAAATAGATTTCACAGATACTGTAACTGTATTGTACACTTATTTGTTTTGTTTCTACCACTCTTAAGGAGCTTTTTGTTGTCTGACTGTAGGACATGAACCACACCAATTCGTACGGCATTATCCGAGGCCTGCAGTTTGCTTCCTTCATTGTGCAGTATTATGGGCTCGTGATGGACTTGCTCGTCTTGGGTCTGCATCGTGCCAGTGAAATGGCTGGCCCCCCACAGATGCCCAATGATTTCCTCAGCTTTCAGGACAGTACTACAGAGAGCGCCCATCCAATCCGCCTCTACTGCCGTTACATTGATCGTATCCACATGTTCTTTAGGTAAAACACAGACCTTTTCATTAGTTCGTCATTTCAATGATGGATAGATATTGCATTGAATAACTTGTGGCAAAGTCAGTTTTATAAAATCTTATTTTTTTTATCAGGTTCTCTGCTGATGAGGCTAGGGACCTCATTCAGCGCTATCTCACTGAGCACCCTGATCCCAACAATGAGAACATTGTCGGTTACAACAATAAGAAGTGTTGGCCCAGAGATGCCAGGATGAGATTGATGAAGCATGACGTTAACCTGTAAGTACCCCTAATTCTCATCTAGCCTCAATGTAATTACTTTTTACCAGTGGTTGTATAAGACTGCATTATTAAAACCAACTTTGTTTCTTTTCAAGTGGCCGTGCAGTGTTTTGGGACATCAAGAACCGACTGCCCCGCTCAGTGACCACCATCCAGTGGGAGAACAGCTTCGTATCTGTGTACAGCAAAGATAACCCTAACCTGCTTTTTAACATGTGTGGGTTTGAGTGCCGCATCTTGCCTAAATGCCGCACCAGTTACGAGGAGTTTACACACAAGGATGGTGTCTGGAATTTGCAGAATGAGGTTGGTTGGTAAACTGATCATTAGACGTGTGTCGGAGTAGTTTGAATCGGATAGCTTGACAGGTTATAGTTGTTTCTAGGTGACCAAAGAAAGGACAGCCCAGTGTTTCCTGCGAGTGGATGATGAATCAATGCAGAGGTTCCACAACAGAGTCCGACAAATTCTCATGGCCTCTGGATCTACCACATTTACCAAGGTAGGAGACATAATATAAGAACACAAGTACTAGGCGCAAAGTTTGTTGTGACGCACCTATTCGCATACATTTACTTTTCATTTCACATGGCTAACACAAGTTAATCGGCTGTGAATACATAACCGTACACTGCATGCATGCAAGTGCATGTCAACTTTAATCACAATCCGTTTTAATTGTGGTGTACAAAGAAAAGAATCCCGTATGTTCAAATAGTTACATATCATTCAACATTTATAGGAAAGCAACTCTTCTCCTATGATAGTTACATAGTAATAACATTTGCTTACACATTCTTGCAACTCTGTGTCTTACTTAGGCTGATAGAAATATTTAAAAACTCACACTTTTGCTTCACTTCCCCTCAGATTGTAAACAAATGGAATACAGCTCTGATTGGTTTAATGACGTATTTCCGAGAGGCTGTGGTAAACACCCAAGAATTGTTGGACCTACTGGTGAAGTGTGAAAACAAGATCCAGACTCGTATCAAGATTGGTTTAAACTCTAAAATGCCCAGTCGTTTCCCTCCTGTGGTTTTCTACACCCCCAAAGAGCTGGGTGGTCTGGGAATGTTGTCCATGGGTCACGTACTCATCCCTCAGTCTGACTTGAGGTAAGTTGTACATTAAAGTGCTTTTACAACATCATCGTTTCACATTCATACCAAGATAAGTGAGTAATAATAAAAATTGGCATGCATATCAATAGGTGGTCCAAACAGACAGATGTGGGCATCACACATTTCCGCTCTGGTATGAGCCATGAGGAGGATCAGCTGATTCCTAATCTGTATCGCTACATCCAGCCATGGGAGAGCGAGTTCATCGACTCCCAGCGAGTTTGGGCTGAATATGCTCTGAAGAGACAGGAAGCCATTGCCCAGAACCGGTACGTCACGATCACAAATAAATGAAATATAAGTTTCTATTGTATTGTATTTCATGTTTGTGATGTTCTCGTAGGCGTCTGACTCTTGAGGATCTGGAGGATTCATGGGACAGAGGTATTCCTCGTATCAATACGCTGTTCCAGAAAGACCGGCACACACTGGCCTATGACAAGGGATGGAGAGTCAGAACAGACTTCAAACAGTACCAGGTTTGAATCCCCAAAAATAGCTTGCTTAGGTTTTTTTATACTTAAATTAGATTTTGGAACATCTGAAATTTCTTGTTTCTCAGGTCCTAAAGCAGAATCCATTTTGGTGGACCCACCAACGACATGACGGTAAATTGTGGAATCTAAACAACTACCGCACAGACATGATCCAAGCCCTTGGAGGAGTAGAGGGCATTTTGGAGCACACACTGTTTAAAGGAACTTACTTCCCAACCTGGGAAGGTCTTTTCTGGTAAGGGGTTTGTTTTCTGTAAAATCTTCCTAATTCCTAAACTTGACTGTAAATCTATTTATTGCACAACCCCACAATCAAATCAAGCGTTTGCAGACCCACTGCTAATTATTTCTTACTATAAGACTGTAGCTGAGGCTTGACCAGTGCTAAACCAACATTTTTTCTTTCTTTGCAGGGAAAAGGCTAGTGGCTTTGAAGAATCCATGAAATGGAAGAAGCTGACCAATGCTCAACGATCTGGTCTAAACCAGATTCCCAATCGACGATTCACCCTTTGGTGGTCTCCCACCATCAACAGAGCGAATGTATGCGTTTTGTCTAACAGTAACTGCTTCGTCGGTTAGGGTCAGTTTTATGCTCTTGATCTCACTAAAGCATGTTGTTCTTCCAGGTGTATGTCGGTTTCCAAGTGCAGTTGGATCTGACTGGTATCTTCATGCATGGCAAAATTCCAACACTCAAGATCTCCCTGATCCAGATCTTCAGGGCTCACTTGTGGCAGAAGATTCATGAGAGCATAGTCATGGATCTGTGCCAGGTTCGAGTCTTGTGTTTTTAGGATGCACGGCAAACTTGCACACCGAAATAAGGGATGTAGTGTTGTCTGATTTGAGTTTGTCTGTGCTCAATTAACGGTTAAATAATAAATAAACAACATTGTCGATGGCAATATTTTTAATTAGGTAATAATTAAGAAAGTTAGTTCTCTTATTATTATCAAATGTATATCTTAATACAAGCTTAACTTGGTTGAGGCAAAAGGTCAAATCTTTGTTAGAAATAAATTCTACACATCTATTTAACAGCTGTTCCATTATGATGCTTCATGTGTTTCCTATTTGTGATGTAAATGCGAACTGCTTCCTTTTATTATCAATTTGAGGAACTTTTCTTTTAAGAATAGAACGTTTGAAGTGTTCCACTGTGTATCTCCCTGTACTTTATCAGTGTATATGTTTTGTGTATAGGTGTTTGACCAGGAGCTAGATGCTTTGGAGATCGAGACTGTCCAGAAGGAGACAATTCATCCTAGGAAATCCTATAAGATGAACTCCTCTTGTGCAGACATTTTGCTGTTTGCTTCTTACAAATGGAATGTCTCAAGACCATCACTGCTTGCAGATTCCAAGTATGTATCTGGGTTCAGAGGACCAGCTAGTTTTATGATTTTTATACATTTACAGGGTTATTAAAGCTTTAATTTCCCACCTTTTTCAGGGATGTAATGGACAGCACTACCACTCAGAAGTACTGGATTGACATTCAGCTCAGATGGGGTGACTATGACTCTCATGATATCGAGAGATATGCCCGAGCCAAATTCCTGGATTACACCACAGATAACATGAGTATCTATCCATCCCCCACTGGGGTGCTCATTGCTATTGACCTTGCGTACAATCTACACAGGTTTGTTTTCTTAAAGTATTAATATGAACGATTTGCAGCGTTCATTAAGTCATCTCCATATATTTATACATACAGACGATAATTTGGTGATCTGTTTTCTTTGCAGTGGTTATGGAAACTGGTTTCCTGGTAGCAAGCCACTGATCCAGCAAGCCATGGCTAAAATCATGAAGGCCAACCCTGCTCTTTATGTGCTAAGGGAGCGCATTCGCAAGGGTCTGCAGCTCTACTCCTCTGAGCCCACCGAGCCCTACCTGTCCTCGCAAAATTACGGAGAGCTCTTCTCCAACCAGATCATTTGGTTTGTGGATGACACCAATGTGTACCGAGTCACTATCCACAAGGTAAATGTTGTTGGCTAATTTTTCTCCCAAACCAAATGATCTATGACTACTTTTAACATAACGTAACTTGTTTCTATTCCAGACCTTCGAGGGCAACTTGACTACAAAACCGATCAATGGGGCCATTTTCATCTTTAATCCTAGAACAGGACAGCTTTTCCTAAAAATCATTCATACATCTGTGTGGGCTGGACAGAAGCGTCTGGGACAGGTGAACAGTCTTACCCCTGACACTTCTTTAAGAATTGAAATGGCTATGATGCAAACATATTACATTTACAGTGTTTTGGGGATTCAATTGAGTAAAGGCCTTATTAATTTTGCAATGTCTGAACCAATCACATTTCAAATGGGCAGCCAGATTTAATTATGTCTCTCTTATAGTTGGCTAAATGGAAAACTGCTGAAGAAGTGGCTGCTCTTATTCGTTCACTGCCTGTTGAAGAGCAGCCCAAACAGATCATTGTGACCCGAAAGGGCATGTTGGATCCTCTTGAGGTGAGTCTTGTATACAAACAGTTTGTCGACTATATTTACAATGCTTATTATTAAACATGCTTGTCTTTTTTTGACTTATAACATTTTCGTTGTTCTATAGGTGCACTTGTTGGATTTCCCAAACATTGTAATCAAGGGCTCTGAGCTGCAGTTGCCCTTCCAGGCTTGTCTGAAAGTGGAGAAGTTTGGAGATTTGATCCTGAAGGCTACTGAGCCTCAGATGGTTCTGTTCAATCTGTACGATGATTGGCTGAAGACTATTTCTTCGTACACTGTAAGATTTGTTCATGCCTTGTTTAACAGTCTGGCAAACTGTTTAACATACAAACCATCAATCACTCTTATTCCTGTTAAAGATTGCTTTGTGTTCACTGTGCAGGCTTTCTCTCGTCTCATCTTGATCCTGCGGGCCCTTCACGTGAACAACGACCGTGCAAAGGTGATCCTGAAGCCCGACAAGACCACAATCACAGAGCCCCACCATATCTGGCCCACTCTGACTGATGAGGAGTGGATCAAAGTGGAAGTGCAGCTTAAAGATCTTATCTTGGCTGACTATGGCAAAAAGAACAAGTAAGGAACTTTGTAACAATTAAATTCTTGGCAGAAGTTAATTTGCTAAAGATTTACTACATTTAAGGAATTGTGATAACTAAAAAACAGGAATGAAAATGGGGAAATAGCCCAATTTTGATTTGATGTGTCTTGCTTTTTTTCCAGTGTGAATGTGGCTTCTTTGACGCAGTCTGAGATTAGGGACATCATCCTGGGTATGGAGATTTCCGCTCCCTCTCAGCAGAGGCAACAGATTGCTGAGATTGAGAAGCAGACCAAAGAGCAGTCTCAGCTTACAGCCACACAAACTCGTACTGTTAACAAACATGGTGATGAAATCATCACCTCCACCACAAGCAACTACGAGACCCAAACCTTCTCCTCCAAGACTGAATGGAGAGTCAGGTAAGGCTTAGTCTTGGAGTGTGTTCATTTTTCATTTTTATTGACTGCTGTGTGCACTTTAATAATTACCGTACTTTTGTTACAGGGCGATCTCTGCTGCCAATCTGCACTTACGAACCAATCACATCTACGTTTCTTCAGATGACATTAAAGAAACTGGTTACACTTACATTCTCCCCAAGAATGTGCTGAAGAAATTCATCTGCATCTCTGATTTGCGAGCTCAAGTGAGTCCTGGTTTATCGCATGTTTTTTTGTTTCGTTAACAACCTCTGCTATCAACTTTTTCAATGTTCTCGTCTGTTTTGGGTCTGTATATAGATTGCAGGTTACTTGTATGGCACAAGTCCTCCAGATAACCCACAGGTGAAGGAGATTCGCTGTATTGTGATGGTGCCACAATGGGGGACACATCAAACCATTCACTTGCCCAGTCAGCTGCCGCAGCATGAATATCTGAAGGTCTGTCGAGTTCCAGCACAGAATTTCCGTGTTTATCATTATTTTTTTCTGAACATAATTGTAAACCAATAATTTTTCTAGGAAATGGAGCCTCTTGGTTGGATCCACACACAGCCCAATGAGTCTCCTCAGCTGTCTCCCCAGGATGTCACCACACATGCCAAAGTCATGGCAGATAACCCATCCTGGGATGGCGAGAAGACCATCATTATTACCTGCAGGTACACATCCGAATGATAGCCTTTATTCTGTTTGTAGACTGGAATTCAGTAAACAATAAAAATGATCATCTGAAACTTAGAGTGCATTATACCATCGAACGTAAACCCATTACTGCTTTTAAGACAATAGATAACTGGCTAAATGGTTTTTTTGTGCAGCAGTTTAAGTAATTTGATTTGGATTCATCTTGTTCTATTTCCCCCTGTTTTGTTTTCATGTAGCTTCACACCAGGGTCTTGTACGCTGACTGCTTACAAGCTCACTCCTAGTGGATATGAGTGGGGTAGGCAGAACACAGACAAGGGCAACAACCCCAAGGGTTACCTGCCATCTCATTACGAGAGGGTACAGATGCTTCTGTCTGATCGTTTCCTCGGCTTCTTCATGGTGCCAGGACAAGTCTCTTGGAACTACAATTTCATGGGTAAGTAATTATTCAGAGTTCTTATTGGGCTAATAAAGCCGACCAGTAAGGAGGAATATTGGCTCAGGACTATTTTTCTGTTAAAAATGATATAAACCCCACTGTACTTTTGTGTTTGTCTTGAGTTGACAATTGTCTTGTCATGTCTTGAAACACTTCATTTAGTCCGATACTGATTTCTGTTTTTCTTCTAGGTGTTCGTCATGACCCCAACATGAAATACGACTTGCAGCTCTCAAACCCAAAAGAATTTTACCATGAGGTGCATAGACCCTCTCACTTCCTCAACTTTGCCTCTCTTCAGGAGGGTGAGATCTACAATGCTGATCGTGAAGACATGTATGCTTAACACCACAAGTTTAAAGTACTTTTGCCAGTCTGGGGGAAAAAACCCAGCTTCAACAACCTGTTTTAAGAATTTGTATATTTCCTCACTATATTGCTTGTTTATTTGTGATGCTCATTGCGTAAGATTTTTTTTGTGTCATCGATTAGTACAAAATTAGGTTTTGTACCAACGTTGTTTAATAGTAATCAGTGCTCTTAATGTTAAGTACATTAGGATTTTTGTAAGTCTATTGTATTGTTCCAGTATCTATACATGCTGTCCATTTTTTATGTACACGGATGTTTTGGTCAAAATAAAGGTTAAATCTATTTTAACTGTTTGTTTATTTATTGCATTAAAGAATGTTTATATGAATTTGACACAGGTCTCAAATTTAAGTGGTCTAAAAATGGAATGATTTAAAAATACATTTTATGGTTTGTGTTCTGTGTGAAGAAATTGAAGTATTATACTTGCAATAACACAAAATATAATTCATTTGCATTTCATGTTAATTGTTTAAGTAAGACCACACACACACAGAGACGGAGACACATTTTCAGATCTAACTCTTTTTGCAGAAAGTATTCATACCCCTTATTTACTAAGTATGTCCCTCTCGAGTGCTCAGCAAGTTCATCATTGGCCAGGACGGTGGGAGGACGGTTTTCCACGAATGGCTCCATTCAATGCTTTTGCTGCTGCATTAGGTGGATTTGTGGGTTTATGGTTTATGCTTAAACATTGCACCAGCTATAAGCGTGTTACAACGTGTTATAACGTGTCACTAGCCCGAATGATACAGGCTGTACGTGTCGTGAACGGTGTGTGATCGAAAGTGTCATTTTTAAACTGAAACCGAGAAGTTCTCGTCACACATGTCAGCATGATCGGATGTAAGTAAAGGAGATCGAACTGCGATGGAAACGATGGAACAAAATCAAGAAGTCGAGACGTTAAAGGAGACGGAGTGTTTTGAAAAGACATTTTCGGCTTTATCTGTGGACGATGTGTACAATATTGCAAAGCTTATCGGCTCTGAAGTGGAAAAGCTGATCGACGGATATGGGAAAGCCAGTGTGGAGAGTCTGGTGCCTAAAATTGTGAAAGTATTGGAGCTGTTGGAAAGCTTTGCTGTTAGAAATCACACCTTCAAATCTAAAGAAGACGATCTGCTTAAGACCTTTGAAACACTACAATTACAACAACAGAAAATACGAAGTGCGAAGGACGACGAGGGCAACAATAACAACAACGCCGCCTATCGGGTATAAAATATATCGTTACATTCCGTTCAGAAAATAACAATACTTTTATATTTATGTTACATTCCGACACCCACGTACACTGTATTTACTGTAAGGTCGTTTCAAATCGCACTCTGCTCCCTACACAAGTGCACTTTGTAGTACACGACACATCTACTTTAGCTCTACGTGTTTACCGTATCACTTTCGGATTGGATACAACCTAGTGAACCAGTGTTGATGTTATTTAGTAAACACACTAAACAACTTTAATTCGGTTAAGTTAAATATACAAGAATTCAGCTCATTTCTACTCTCTAGACTAGGGGTTTATCTAGGGAAACTAGACTGGTGGTTATGACCTTCTGCCGTTACTGAGCATGCGCAATATAATACTTAGCTAGGCTGTTCACTTATGCTAACACATAATGTTCTACATAAAGAAATTCACATAATTATAGACATTTCGGTCTCATAATAATTTACAAAGTGTCATCATGCCAGGGCACGTTTGTGTACAGTGAGAAAGTGTAACAGGTCGAAACACCCCAAGCTGGCAAACAAACTGGCACAACAAGTTGTTTTGTAATATTTGTTATTTGTTTTCTTCAAACATGATGCTTCATTGTAGGTTCTCTTAATCTAGGCCTCTTAATTTTTATATCTTACTTGTATTTGTGGTAAAGTGAGGAAAAATCTTCAGAAAAGAGTTGTGATCATATGTGTGAGACAAAGTACAAAATAATGTACACAGAAAAGACAATACAACCCCACAACACTGTTTCCCTTTATTCATGGTAGTTGTAGTAAAATAAACTACGTTGTTGTGTTGTGAACAGTCCATCAAATAATTAAGTCAATAAAATGAAATAATATTGAATCTTAGACTTTGGTGGATAGTAACTTTTAATATCTTACATTTGCATTTGCATTATATTTTCACAATTTAGCAGATGCGTTTATTTAAAGCGACTTCTGATTTTATTTAGGCCTAATTTAAATAGTATGCACCCAGCACCGAACACTGGTTGTGTTGTGTTGAAACAGGACTGGCAGCAGAAAGAGCAAAAATGGATTCTGAAAGCAGAGATACTACAGACAGAGGTGCAGAAGCTGCAGGATGAGAATCGGGAGCTTCTGGGTCGTCTACAGAGCTCACTGTCTAAAGAAGGTGAATAAAAGGCTTCAAATAAGCATAGTACATACATACATGTACAGACAGTATTTATTTTACAGCTCATCATTGATTTTTAAAGCAACTGGTGACTTCAGAATAAAATATTTCTGGCTTTAAACCAACCCAGAAATGCTTATTACGAATGTATGACATAGCTACAAATAGACCTTTAGACTTTTGTAGACACACTTTTTATTGGTTAAGACTGTCTTTTCACATAATTCATATTATAAAACTGAACAACAATGAAACAATTTAAAATAAAATACATTTAAATCTATTTTGTTAACCACATTTTCCAGACCATACTCAGAGACAGGAGAGAGAGGTGATGCTCAAACTTAAGGAGGTGGTAGACAAACAGCGTGATGAAATAAGAGCCAAGGTGCTAGAGACATCCCACTTGTCCAAAGAGGTGGAAGCGGTACGATCCCCTTTTCCACTATGGTCTTTTCTTCAGAATTGAATATATGCGTATATAATGTCAGTTGTTGTATGTTTGCTCTGCAGCTTCAGGAACAGCTGGATCGTTTTATGAAGATGAATGGTGAGTTACGGAATAAACAGAGCATGTTGCAGGCTCAGCTAAAAAGCACAGTGGAAAGAAGAGCGGATCTGGAGGCCGACCTGTGTGAGAAACAAAAAGAAATTGAACAACTCACAAAACAGCTGGAGCCGTCGAATCCTAAATCTGCTGCTAAGATGGTATGAACTAGTAGTAGCACAGACTGATTTTCACCTTTTTAGACACTTAAAAAAGCTTTAAGATGGAGATTTTTTATCTGGTGATGATGTCAAAGCAGCGATGCACAAAAGACTTAAGTTAACACATTTATTAAATGCCTAGAAAACTGATTGGCATATCATTAGTTCGAGGTGGAATAAATATACTTCTGTTATTTTCTTCCACAGAATAATCCAGCCATTGACCTTACTGATAAGATGATCATTGATCTCAAAGACCCAAATCGACCCTGTTTTACCAAGCAGGAGGTACGTGACATGCTATACGAAAGGAATGAACTAAAGGCCAATTTATTTTTGGTGCAGGAAGAGTTGGCCTACTACCAGAGGTAAGATCTCTGAACTCTGTTTCACACATATTTCATTTATAATGCCTAAGATTATTTGGTAAAGCATATTCTAAGTTTTTTTTCCTTGAGAAACTTTGACATTGGCTTTTTAGGGAGATCCTGAATGATGAAAGATGTCCAGGATTTTTATTGGAAGCAGTCCGTGCCGCTATAAGGAAACAGAGGACAGTCATCAAAGCCAAAATGCTCGGCATTAAAGAGGATGAATGCAGCAGGTACATGTAAATAAATATATAAGCAACATTTTCTGGTAGTCACGGCAATACTAATTGGTGGGCATTTTTCTATTTGTGGGTTGCAGTGATGAAGACAAAGGTCCATTGTTTGAAAGATCGACTGAGGAAAATAACACAGACTGCACTGACAGCAAACCTCCAGAATCCCGCATTAGATATTTGTGAGTGTCATTATAGCACATCATTATAGCACAAAGATCCTTCTGTGCCAGGATGCTATAGCAATGCATAGAAGAGTTCTGACAATTTAAAAAACTTATGGTTAAAAACTAAATAAAAATGTACAAGTGAAAGGGGCTAAGAAACACACTTTGAAGTGCTGCTTATAAGGATTGGTGTACACAACGCACATAGCATTAGCATACGATTAGCATGTGTATTACATGTATTAAATACTATTATTTATTCGTTTGTATGTAATTTTTTTGAGAAATCCTGACGAGCAGGAGCCATTAGAGTAATCTGGACTGAACCAATTTCTCTTCTTTTCATTAATCACATCACAGACTGGGAGGAAACCAGAGTACCCGAAGGAAACCCATACATACATGTGGAGAACATATAAATTCCTCAAAAGAAAGCCCCTGATTGGCTTAGCTGATGGGAATAGAACCCATCTGAGCACCTCATACTTGTATCACATACTGTTCATAATGCGAAACAGAAAGAACTTTTATATTTTGCCAATTTTTGTCAGATTCGTATTTGCTTTGGGAAGCAGCATTTTTGTTTTGGTTACAACTTTATGCTTTATGTTAATGACTGTCTGATACATACATTCAACCACCTTTATGAGAAAAAATAGGACTTTGGTGTTTCAATTGAATATGGGCATTCATTTTTAAAATCTTTATACCAAATTACAATTGATATTTATGAAACCGATGTGTTTTTTTATAAAAAGAAAATGTTTATAGATGGATTTTAAAGCTCAGTATGCCAGCATGTATTGATTAACGCTCAGGATAGTCACACAGACATTTTGCCACTAGATGGCGACATTGTTACAGTGATTAATATTTTAATCAATCTGACCTTTTTTTGGTTGTTTTCTGAGGTGAATTGTTTGTTTTTACCTGCCTTACATGTCTAAAACGTTTTCATAAGACGTAGCATTTTGATTGTTTTAAAGTCATAACACTATTATGAATTAGTTTTTATTTTAACATGGAACTTGACTAATTGAAGGGACATATTTTGTATAGTAACAACACCCCTGTGAATTTTTACAAAAGAACTATTAACTTTTATAGTAGTGAACTTTTATGAACCTATGAATTATCCAAATTATCATGAAAGTTTAAAGTATAATTGTCAAAAAATTGCATTTAAAAAAATAATTTCATGGTAGCCATGTACTTTTGTCCAGTTTTCTGTACTTACACCTACTGCAGCACTTACTGTTAGTTCTAAGTGTAACCAGTAAAATCAAATGTATTATTTTTATATGTATAAAAGCTTAAAGATGAGTAAAAAAAAAAAGATAATTTTGTGTTTGTATCTTGAATGTTCAGTTATGAGTGTGACAGATTAAAATGTAGTTATGTGGAGTTCGACATGTTGCGAGGAGAATACTAACAAGAATGCAACTGACCACACACACACACACACATATATATATATATATATAGTAAGCGAGAGAGAGATTATAAAAGCTCCTCTTTCCAGAACACTAGGAAGTGATGGTAATGCTTGTGTCTTTAAACAGGCTATTGCTGACTGAATTGGTGGAAGTGGCCTTTACTTCCCCAGGAAAAGGCGGGAGTGAGGACATTTTAACAGCTTCATTTATTTTGTATCAGGCCCAGAGTAGACTTAGGGATAGCTGGGAACAGATCTAGCACTGGGTAGGTGCCACACGTCCAAAGTGCTCCAGGAGCTGGAGGTTTAGGTGGCCCTTGGGGAGACATGGTTAAGCTAAATACGACTCTGGTGTTTCTGGGACTGATTTCATTCTGCTCACTTGTTTTTACAGAGAAGCTCTCAGCAACCGGAAAAAATGTCTGCCTTAGTCCTAGGTATGGTTTAACTAATCTTTTAATCTGATATCTTAAATGTATTTAAACAATTTACACACTATAATGACATAAAAGTTTATTCTTAGTAAAAGTGGAACAAAGCCAGAAATACAAATTATTCAATATATTTTATTTATTTGAAGAACACATTAATCTATGTGTTTTGAATAAAACATTGATTACAATTACAATACTTACTTGCACTGCTTTGTTAATTATTTATACAGTCGTTTCATTTGACACATTTCTGGCCTTATCATTGACATAACTTTAGTAATAGATCAAACATTTTCAACAGCATTTTCTTTTGCTGTTATAAATCACTTTCACAGATTACAAACTCTGTAACGTAAAAGTTTTTACTGATTCTGTTTCTTTGTACACAGCAAAGCTCTCGTGTGTTGTTCCGGCTGGGCCAAGCAGGGTGATGAGTGTACTTTACGTAAGTAATGGTTCATGGTTTTATATAGTGTAATTTTTGAGTATGTTTGACTTGGACTATGTTGGTCTCAGATGTTAAATCTATTGTTTTTTGGATTTTTGTAGCTTTATGTGAAGGAGAATCAGCCTGTATGCAGAATGAGCAGTGTGTTTTTCCAGGTTTCTGCAGATGTAAACCAGGCTTTTTTGGATACCAGTGCACCACTCGTGAGTTTTTATTTTATTTCTTAATTATAAATAGTAGTGTTGGGTCTCAATTTCTACATTTGGACGCTTCAGGTGTATTAATTTAGTTGTTAAAAACAACTGTTGCATCCTTTAGTAACTGTAACTGATGTCAAATGTATTCATTATTTTTTGTTTCATTCTCTTCAGCTTGTCCTCCTGAATTCTGGGGCTCTGACTGTAAACAGCGGTGTCTTTGCCACCCGTACGGAATCTGCAACTCTACTTCAGGTGTGTGCAAGTGCTTCCCCACACGCTGGGGCAGTCAGTGCCAGAATATTTGCAAATGTGGACATCATGGACGCTGTGACCCGATACATGGCAACTGCACTTGTGATGAGGGATGGTGGAGCTCCACTTGCACCAAGGACTGCAAGTGTCACCCTTCCACCTCCACTTGTAACCCAAGCACAGGGCAATGTCTTTGTCAGAGCGGCTTTTGGGGTCAGAAATGTAACTTTCACTGTGAATGCTTTTCGTCCCCGTGCCAACAAAACACAGGTGAATGTCAGTGTAGCAGCGGCTGGTGGGGACCGAACTGTGATCGGCGCTGCATTTGTGACTTAAGGCATAGCAAGTGTGACCCACTTACAGGCGAGTGTTTGTGCCAGTCTGGCTACAGACGTCCCTTCTGCAATGAGTTATGCAGTGATGGATACTATGGCAGTGGCTGTACAAAGAGGTGAGCGTCCTGCCATTCATCCATTTTCATCTCTTTTTCTGTCCACCAATCTGAATGTGGGCCAGTACATCCATCCAATAGTGGCTCCGTGTGTCTGTTCATACCAGCATTAGCAATCCGTGTATAGATCTATTCGTCCAATCATTTATCAAATCTGCCCGGCCATCTATCCATACATCTGATCATCAATCCAGCCACCAGTCCCCCATCTATCCATCCATCCATTCATCCACTTGTTCATCCATTCATCCATTCATTTGGCCTTTGTTCATCCATCCATCCATATATTCAACACATTTCCACAGTCTTTCTGTACTCATTTATTTCTTGTATATACAGCTGTGGACACTGTGAGGGAAACAGGTCATGCTCTAAACAAGATGGTTCTTGTGAATCCTGTGCTCCGGGTTGGAATGGCTCAAGGTGTGACCAGCCCTGCTCACGAGGTTACTATGGACACAAGTGTCAGGAAGTGTGTCCTCACTGCAGGAGGGGAGAGACTTGTGATACTCTGACAGGAACATGTTCGCGCTGTGAACCGGGCTGGACTGGACCAAGGTATCAGTAGTTTTATCAAGCATTCCGACTAGACCTATTGTTTTATCTATTATAATCCTAAGAATTCAATAAAATAGGGAAAATAGGTACAAACTGTACTGTAAATCTTTTTTTTTTGCAGGTGCGACCGGCCCTGTGGTGAGGGTACTTTTGGCTACGACTGTCGTTTCCTGTGCAGGCCCTGCTATCATGGGCACTGTGACTATATAACAGGAAAGTGTGTTTGCCATCCTGGCTTTCAGGGTGAGAGGTAGGTCTGCTGGGACTAAAGTGAGTGTGACAGCTTGATAATTGTGTGTTTGTTTTAATGTAATCGTTGCTTTTGCAGCTGTAACGGTTCGTGTCCAAATCAGCTGTATGGAAATAACTGTTCCTTCACTTGTGAGTGTGGAGATGAAGCGTGCCATCCTGTCACTGGAGCGTGTCCCTACAGTATGTCTGTTTTAACTTTAAATGGATGACACAATGTAAAAGTTCAGTAAATGTGTACATGACGAATACAACTTTTGGTGCATGTGTGTTACAGGCGGTCGGGCAGGACTTATCGCTTTAGGGATTCTGATTCCTTTTTTGGTTCTTATGCTGGCTGTGTTGTTTTGCTGCTGCTGTTGTGGAGGCCCGACAGATGCAAAGCATAGGTGTTACTTTTATGTACTTATACATATTAATAGAAAAAATGAATAGGAAAAAAAGTAGTGTGCATTAAGTACTTCAATTAGATTTAATAAATTGTTTACAGCAGGGGTGTCAAACCGATCCTCAAAGGGCCAGTGTGGCTGCGGGTTTTTATTCCAACCGGATCACAACACACCTGATTTCACTAGTTTAATTAGCTGGTCACAGTTAAGCAGCTGATCATGTGACCTCCTGGGTTGGTTGGAATAAAAACCAGAAGCCACACCGGCCCTTCGTGGGTCTGGTTTGACACCCCTGGTTTACAGGGACTAACACTTATCTCTGTGAATGCTGACATATACTTTTTGATACTTTTCAAAGCTCAATGCTTCCAAATCTTTTAATATCACAGAGTGACAGAAGGTGATGGAAGCAGAACAAGCCGGATGAAGCACCATGTCTATACAGTACTCGCCAACATGAGTTTAGCATTGCCGTGTCTTACATTATGGTCTACTGGGCTTCCAAGAGTTACAGGTTTGCTGTATTTATATATATTAACAAGTTTATTTTATTAGTGCATTTTCTTTTTTTCCCCTCTGAGGCATGGTCCATTTGGAAAAACATCATTACAATTCATTTATTAAATACACGTCTTATAAGTATGTATAATGTATAATAATGCATATACATTTGTTATTGGAACAAAGACTAATGTATAATATGCCTTGTTTTAGTTTCTCACCACGATCCGGAACTCACCTTTAACCACAGTTTCATTGAGCCTCCTTCCGCTAACTGGGTCACTGACTCGTTTGAGACAGACGAAGATGGAGAGGTAGTTTACTGCGTCCCACCACGAGAAGGTACAGCAAAACTAAATGTAAAATTATAACTTGCAACTGCTTCGAGTTATTAATTCATAATGTGTTTTTTTGTTCAGGTTACTTTTTTGTAAGGTTTTGATCTTATGTTTCCACTTTTGCTTTATTATTTACAGACATACCAGAGGTTTCCGGGGGTGAGTTTCAGGAGCTGAGCTCAAAATGTAACATGTTCCCTGAACCATCAACATTCAGCAGCGAGGACATCTCTCTGGCTTTCGGCATCCCACGCACATCCAGCATCGCCAAGTCCAAGCGGCCTTCTGTCTCCTTTGCTGAAGGCACCAGATTCAGCCCCAAAGAGCGGCGTGGCTCAACACAGGAGAACAGTCGCAAAGCCAAAACCCCATGGGGGGTTCTGATGCTTTCCAGTTTGCAGGGGGGACAAGGAGCTCATGAAGAGGCTGAGGCGGAGAAAGAGACAAGCGATGAGGCTAATGTCTCAGCGAATGATCCGGATGATAACTCGTTGCCAAAAGCGGACTCTCAAAGGTACAGTTCTACTCCGTTGAGAAATTCCCAAACCATTCAAGGCAGCAGACGGAACTTGCTGTCCAATCCAAGGAAAAAACAACAAACAATCAAATCTGACGGACAGGATACGTGTTCAGGCACAGAGAACGCGTTTACTACCGTCTATATGACCGTGGGCAAGCCAGTACGGGTGTCAAAGCCAGACTTGAGCAATGAGGGGCCAGTTCAGGCCATGCTGCGCAGATTGGGCAGCCTCCAGAGACAAAGAGAGGAAGCAGGACAGCCCAAAAACAAAGGGGCAGCCGTGACAAAGCCCCCACGCAGGAAGTTGGGGCCACGGGCCAGTATGTGGGAACAAGCTGCCAGTTCAGGACAGTCAAATGTAGTCATGAGGAAACCCAGTCGGAGAAAACACGCATCATTGAGTTCTCCCTGTACAGAGGGGGCAACAGACACGCAGCAGGACAACAGCGCTCCCAAGAGACCCCTTTCATCAATACTAAAAAGTGTTTCTGAACTCTCTGTGAAGGAGTCAAGGACAGCTTCTGAAGTCGACACTGGGTTTGAGACAGTGGCTGCATCAGAGAAAGTGTCCACTTCATCAGAAGTTATATCTAATAATAATCTGACACTACAAGATGAAGAACCCAAGTATGAAAATGTTTATATGAATGAATGACATGGTCAGATGAATGGTCAGAGAATGAAAATGCCATAGCGTATGATACAATAATGTGGATGAACAATATTCTAAAATACATAATGTATAATGTAAATGTCTTAGCGTGTTTGCCCTGAAATAAACATGCGCCCTATCTAGGGTCTTTCTCTGGAAGAAAGGATCTCTAGATTGTTTCTAGATTATGCTCAAACAGCACTGTTACTGCATAGCGAGAAGTCCCGGGTTTGATTCACGGGTAAAACAATCATTCTGTTGTGAGTTTGTGAGATGTTCTGCCTGGGTTTCCTCCCAGTCTAAAGACATGCAGTCAGGTTAATTGGAGACACTGTGTGTGTGTGTGTATGTGTATGTGTGTGTGTGTGTGTGTGTGTGTGTGTGTGTGTGTGTGTGTGTGTGTGTGTG
>JAOTRQ010000032.1:2834331-2846713 GCA_028565875.1 Hoplisoma paleatum
AAACCCACGCTGACACGGGGAGAACATGCAAACTCCGCACAGAAAGTCCCCAGCCCGACCCGGGGATTGAACCCGGGACTTCTTGCAGTAACCACTCAGCCACCGTGCCGCCTTACTCAATAATAAGTAATATTTAGTAACATTACTTACTTTAGTACAATACTTAGACCAATGACTTTTTGTTCTTAAACGATACAATGCCATTGAAAATTCAGCAGAATCAACTTATAGAATGTCTAGTTTGAGTTTTAGGGACAAGTAAATAAAAAAAAATCTAGCTTTAGACTATAAACAACACTGTTAACAGTAACATGTTTCAAACGTGCGATGTGGGAATATTAAAAATAATACAACTATAATCACATCGGTATAACAAGGCCACATATTTTGTCTTGACTCTGTGTAGGACCATTATAATGGACAGTTTTTGAAAATCAATGCTTAGTCTTTGCACTTGTGTTTCGAAGTCCGTGAACGAGCTGCACTATTGGACCTGTAGCGTTGACACATCGATGAATGATGCCAGGTATTTGCCTTGGATGCACTCTCGAGCTCCTGGGTACTTAACCACTGGATTAGTGCATCAATTAGCAATCAGTGCGAAGGAGGCCGATTGATTGAGCCTGGCGATACGGAGCGAGAGACATGACGCAATGTTGAACTTACACTGTTATTTATTAATTAGAATGTTTACGTAGGACAGGTAAAGACTGGCTACTCGAGATTCGTCAGTTCAAGTGTAATGTCAAACACTGTCACATAGACAATGTTATTCACTTCAGTTGCATGTCTTTGGATCGTTGAAAGAAGTCCATGCAGTTACATGGAGAACATTGTCACAACATCCACACAACATTGTCCACACATTAACCTGAGTCTGGAATCTAAGACCTTTTTTACTGCAAGCCACTATAAATCTCTTGTACACTGGTTTCCTCCAGATGCTCCGATTTCCAAAACCGGTCCAGTCCAAAAACATGAAGCTGAGGTGATTTAGAGATACTAAATAGTCCATGAGTGTTTTTAACTTGTGAGTTGATGAATGTTGTGCAATAAGGAATTTAACCAGTGTGTAAAGTATGACTTTAAAATCCCAACAAACAAACAAACAAATGACCTTCCTCAAATTTGTTTATTCATTTAGTTTGTACTTTGGTAGCAGGATAAAATTTACCAAATGCACAAAGATACAGTATAAAAGCTTCTGTAGCTTTCATAAACACCGGCCAGTTTATCTGACTTATTGTGTAATCGAACACAATGTTGCTATTAAAGAAAACAACAGTGCTGGACTCATGCTATGGAAAAACAACCCCCTGTGCAA
This sequence comes from Hoplisoma paleatum, assembly GCA_028565875.1. Lineage (NCBI taxonomy): Eukaryota > Metazoa > Chordata > Actinopteri > Siluriformes > Callichthyidae > Hoplisoma > Hoplisoma paleatum. Next base: position 2,835,656 of record JAOTRQ010000032.1, read on the forward strand.
GGGATGTGTAGAGGGTGTGATGGATCCTCCAGCAGCCCTCCAGCGCTTCAGCCTGTAGGGGCTGAGTGTGGGAGGAACACCAGGCTGCACCAACACTTTAGGTGTGAGGTACGATACGGGGTGTAGCTGCCGATTGTCTGCATGTTTGTGTGTCATGTGAATGAAAAATTTGGCTGGATATTTAAATCCAGCCTCCTGGGCCGGTACTGAACCTTTTGTCCTTCCTTCCTCCCGGCACTCCCCATGGAAATACTGATGGAGGTCGGTAAATAGAAGCATCATTTGGGTCATGTTATTTCCACAGGTGCAATTACCATCCCCATCTGCTAATCTGTGATTAACGATGTTTACAAATATGCAAGCACGTTCGTCCGAGCTACTCGCAGCTTCTTTTCTCTGGTCTGTTGCTTCCCTGGCCAGTTTCAAACACCCAAATCCATTGAGGTTTGTCTGTTGTCCGAATATTAATTGGGTGGAGGGGGGCTCAAGTTGCTGAGCTCATTATTAGAAGTGGAGGGGAGGAAACGCTGAACATGGGCTGCTGGCAGAGGCTGAGTGGATGTTTTACATCAGTTCTGCCTTCTCAGCACTGCACATGCTTGCGTGTTCCAGGTTACAGAGATGCTGCGATCTCATACTGTGAAATAATATTTGCACATTTTTTTTTGCACATTCGTCAAATCTAATAAACTCTTCAATCTAATTTCATTGTCAAATTTGAAATACATCTGCAATTATACAAGGTCCTGGGTTTAATTCCCATACATGGCAGTCTGTGTCTTTTCCTTAAAAAGATTGTACGTTCAACCCGAGCATGAGTTGGTTTCCTCCTGGAGCTCCAGTTTCCACCAAATGTTTAAAAAACATGAACAGGTCCATTGGATAGACTATATTGACATAAAGGTACGTGACCACTAGGATGCATAAAGGCTTGAATAAATAGGGAGCGTTGTGGCAAGAAGGGCATCTGGTGTAAGCACTATGGCAAATCAATAATTGATGACATTCACACTTAATGTACAGCACAGATGTTGTACAGAGAACATCAGCACAACACAAACGGAGACGACGAGAGACTTCTGACTGTTGTGATGCCCTGTCATATAATAATAATAATAATAATAATAATAATAATAATAATAATAATACTGGTTTAATGCTAATATGATACAACGATCATATTAGCATTGACTTTTGTACTTTTTGGAATAATTATCATCTGTCAAATCAGTCAGCATCAAAAGCATTGACGTAATGTGCTCATTTCACTCGAGTGTGTTGGTGCATTATTAACACAGCTTTATCATTCACTTCCACCATAAAAACAAATTGAAATCTCTTCTCCCGCCCTTTCTACAAACGGTTTTACAGAGTGTCAGAGACGTAGGCCTACCTGCCTGTTTAAATTTTATGTGCTGGCTTTAATTACCCATCTTCACTTAGTTTTTGTCTAGAAAAGGAGATAGAAAAGGCAATTTGTGATGCTTTCCTTAAAATAACAACCTTCATAAACATGCATTCAGTCACACTATTTAGGTAAATGAGCCCATTTTGCAGTTTTAGCAATTTACTGTAATTTTATGAGGAAGTGCAGTTCGCCGCGTGCTGTGCAGCGTACCGCTGTGTCGGGTCGTGCCGGGAAAGCTGTCATTTAGACAGAGGCAGCATTTCACAATTGTTTTACTAATTGCCAATTAGCTACCTTGGAATAAGGTGCCATCCTTTGTTGTATTTTAGTGATTTGCTGTGTAACCAGTCATTACAGATGCTTTCGGGATGTTTACAAAAACATTAACGGTGTCACGGGGGAGAGATTGGGCTTTAAAAAAAAATAAAGAAAAATCACAGCATCCCTCGAGGACGTGCTTGTTTTAAAAGAAGAGGAGTGGAATGGGGTATTATATTAACCTGCTGGTGCACTTCTTTTTGTATCCAAATAATGGTTGCATCAAATTGTAGGCAAATGTTTTGTTTTTGCCACTTTTATTCTCCTGAAAATAAAGCCCAGACTAAATAATCTAGTTTTAAAACCGCTTGCACACTGGGTAAAATGCACGACACGTGAATAAGTTGCCAGCCTGTTGCAAGGTGCACACACACACACACACACACACACACATGAATACACACAAATACACACAGAATCGAACCCGGGACTTCTTGCTATGAGTAATGGAATGGGCAATCATCCTCTATGATCATTTTCATTCATCAAATATATTGACTTTATGGTAACTTTACCCCCTTTTTGCCCATTCCAGTATCAACTGGTTTAATACAGTCATACCTACTAGTATGTTGGAAGGCAAGTTCTACTCAAAACTTTCCCACTCAATGTGTAAATACTCACAAAGACTAAACATTTAAATCTTTATAAGTTACAATTTTTCCTCTTGCAATATTCATTCGATATGAGTAACATGATCGATGGTCATGGTGGGTCGAGAACCTTTGCTAAGAGCATAAACCGTTATTGACTGGGATGGATTAAACTGAACTCCAGTGTATTTTTAAAATGACATTTCCGAAGCTTTACTCTTGCTAAACCCTTTTATTAACACGGTAAAGAATGTGGTTTGTTTTGTAGCCCTGTAAACATTATTCTAAATGTATATTTTTGCCCAGTAAGCACACAGCTTAGCTGGATAAACAGAACTGAGATAAGAGCATGAGGGAGTCGGTGTAGTGACTGCTGGCTTTTGTGCTGTTTCCTCCAGGGGGTTAAATCGGTTAATTAATGAGAATGGTTAACTAACTCCTATTGGCTCCGACTCCTGTAGGAGCTTGCCAAAGCGACGGCTCAGACAGATGTGCGAGCCAGTCGAACGGAAAACAAAATCTCGCACTGGCTTCGCAAACTCACGCAGTAAAGTCATGTCTGTTCGACTTATCATGCCACTCCGACTCTTCCCTTTAATTTGCCGTTAATCAGCTATAATTGTGGCAGCTGCCGGGCTCTCACTCTCTGGGTCGGCGTGCTTCGCTAGGCCCACTCAGCCACAAGTGCTTTTATTTATAGCCGGACTATAAATCAGTAGCGCTGCCTCATCACTTCAGCTCATCAGGAAAAAAAATCCTTAAGCATATGTGTACAAGGACCCGAGGTGCATGGCAGTAAGAGGTGACCCAGCTGAGATATTTTGGGGCCGGCTGGCCCATCTAGTGTCAAGAGTAAAGCTCAGGTAGGATTTAATTGGGTTTTTGTATTGCTCAAAGCTCTTCAGATGGGAAGAACTGAAGGCTGGATGGAGGTGCACAAGCTTTTGCAGCTGAGCCTCTCGATTGTGACCCTAAATCAAACCTGATACCTGAAATCCTGAGAGCTGCTCTCGGGTCAGGAATTTAGATCTATTGGTTTTGATCTCTGGGCACAATGCATTCTGGTTGACTTGACTGATTGGATTTGGATTGGGCATCTTTGGAGGGATGTTTTTCTTTAGAGAACATTTTGATGAGGAGAGATTTAGAAATTGGACTAATATTTTGGCAAGGAACTATTTAATAAACCCTTTTAAATGGATTTCATATGTAACAGACATATTTGGAAAAAACAAATGCCCGCTCACATTATGGATGTAGCGATAAACTACACACATTGTAATATGATTCACAATACTCGAGTTCACGATGCAACTTTTTTTCATTTTCAGGACACGACAATTGCATTTCACTGACTAGTGTGCTCCTTTTATTTGAATAATCAATATCTCACTATATTTAGACATCAGCAAAACAATGGGAGGTTCAACAAGTGCTGGGGTGGGATGTACTAACCTTTTGGCCAGTTTTGTTGAGCAGGAGTGGACGGCGCTGGGTCATCAATATCGGCTGCTAGCTATGGATCTGCTTTATTGATCAGGATGGGCCGTGTAGCCAGGGGAAGCAATGGCCCGCTGATCCTCATCGCAGCGATTGTTTAGGGTCACTGACAAATCCAATTGCCTATCGGGGAGTGATCATGGGAACAAACGGCTGACGTCGATGCTCGGGCCGGGCTCTGTGGTAGCTGTCAGTCAACATTACTCCTGATTTAAAGAAGTGAACAGATTATTTTAACATAAAAGTGACATTTTACTTTTATTTTTATTAAGTATATTGTACTAAACTGTTCTATGTCTGCATGATGAGCAAATCCGTAATGACAAACTAATTTAATCTAAAAACTTGGTCACTTTATCAATACTTGGACATTCTTGGACACTAAGTCACTTTAACATCCAGTCACTTTATTTATGACACTTTATTCTCCTTTTTATAACTTACCCTGTCTTACTTTTTACACTTAATGTTTACAATTATTGTTTACATTTATAATCTATTTTCTTTAGCTTGTTAACTGTTATTTCGTGTATTCAGATGGAATAGTTACAAAGCATTACAATGCCGGTTGTACTGTGTATAACTCTGTATGTGACAAATAAACTTTGATTTGATTTAAATGGTCTGTTTTTATTCTAGTGACGCCTTTATACATTTACACGGTTCTGATTGGTCGAAATGTTAAATCTTTATTCCCAAATGGAAAATCATGTAAAGACAATTTATCCATGCCAGACCTCGTGAATCACTTCACGCTGGTGCTATTTTTGTTTTAACACCAAACAGGATTCTAGTATTTTGGTACAGTTTGTATCTTCCTCAGAAATAAAATGACATTTATTGCTTAATTAATCACAAATATATTTTATATTTTCCTTATTCTTAATAAGTAGTAAAAGTACTAGAAGCAGTAAACGAACAAAGACAAATAATCTGTCATTTATTTCAAGAATTGTATTGTGAACCCTGTATCAGGAATCGTATTGCATTGTGGGTAGCGCATCGTTACACCCCTACTTAAGCATCGACTGCTTTATATATAAAAAACAAATTTTATGCTATGGTTTTAATCATAAATAAATAACCAAGTAAATTACGATTATGTGTCAGTGTATTCTCTAAATAATTGAAATTAAGGATCTTGCTCAAGGGACCTATAGTGGTGAAATGTGAAGGCGTTAACCAGCGACCTTTTATGGCTACATTTGCCACATCAGACCCTATAATCAATGTAAAACCAATTATAAAACCATAAACAATATACATCAGTCATGCTTTGTCTTAATGACAATCGTTAACAAAGCCCACACAGTTTATTTGCAACTCGCATTCTAAATTAAATCTCCGAAGCTTCATCTGACTGCTCATCTTCATCCTAGCTCACAAGTCTATCAGAGTCCACAAACACGGTGCACATTTTACCAGCAGAATGAGAAACATCCCTGCGGAACAGTTTTAGTAAATACAGAAGCTCCGGTTCCTCCCAGGACCCTGTTGGATGTGATAGGCTGTGGTCAGAAGCTGAGTCGTTTTAACCGTCATTGCTCTGCTACTTAAGGTGGTTTACGTGACTCTCAATCAAAAGTGTGACTCGGGGCACTAATTATAGAAAACAGAAGCGAGCTCACTTTATCCGGCCTCCCCCTTTTACACCCCAAAGCCTTTTTCGGGGGGTGCTTTCGATAAGGCTTACTCTCTTGTCAACAAGCGTGTATTTAATTAGTGCTGATTGTTGTTTGTGTGTTCAATAGTTATTAATTAGGCCTGGGAGGGGCCTTTTACTTGATTACTAGCCTGGAGCAGTGACATCTTGTGGTGTTCTACACTCTGCCGTTACACAGCATGAACGTCTAGGGTGGAGGAAAAAAAGATGCTTTGAGGTAAAGAGAGAATTTTTTTAGGGTCAGTGATGAGTTCTTATACTGATTTTAATCAGGTTTGGCAGCTTAGGAAACACAATTCGAATGAAAAAAATTGAAAGCATTTGTACATAAAACTTAATAAAATATAATAAGTGCTATAAATATACAAATGTGACGTGTTGGCTCCATATTTCTTACATTGATCACTATGTAGTACACTATGTAGTACACTATGTAGTACTTATAATACATTCACATCAATTTAAAGGTCCGTCATTGCCAGTCGCCCTTCCCACAAACGCAGTAGATCACAGGTAGCCATGTTTTCTCGGTTGTATACGACATATTGCAGTGCATTATGGGGTTATTTGAGTGCATTAAAAACCAGCTGTAAGTTTTTCACACGTAAACAAAAGCAGTGAGCAAATGTGCATGGAGCAATGGGCAGCCCAAGCCACAGCCCCCAGGCAGCAGTTAGTGGTTAGGTGCATTGCTCAAGTGCACTTTAGTCATGACCTGTTGACTCTGGGGATCGAACCGGCAACCTTCTGATCAAAAGTTCAGTTCTTTAACCACAAGGACATGCATATCTAAAGTGATGCATCAAAATAATTTTCTACAATATTATTCATAGTGACATATTAATAATACTATTGCTGTATTAGACAGAAACAATATGTACAACAAATAAACAATTGTTAACAATAGGCATGGGATGATTTAATACATCGTTTAATAATTTAATCAGCAGATGCTATACAGATGCTGATGTTCCACAAGTCGCTAAAGTAGTTTATACTTACCTCATAGCGCATTTAGTTTTAAGCAAATGCAAGATAATCACAAATACAGTTTATTTATGAATAAATAAAAAGAAAATATCATCTGTGCAGTGTTTCTCATGAACCTGGCTGCATGTTTTCAACCTGTGGGAAAACAGATCTGATGGAGCCTGCCTGGATCAGCCATGAAGAATGGATCAAGCTGCCCAAAGCTTGTAGAGATGCATCCCAGCGGGTTGCAGAAACTACTGCCAAAAGGTCTGAATACTGTGAACAAGAGATTTTCACACAGTTCAATTCTGAACTGAATGGTAAATATGGTGAATCGATATATTAACTGTTCTGCAACACAAAGTGTGCAAGTCTGAATAATTTCTGGATCCACCGAACAGAGATTTAGCGGAGGTGTGTGTGAGCGTGGGCAGAAAATTATTTCTATATGTATGTATATTTTACTTTATATGTGGCGGCGTAAGTCTAAAAATATAATTTTCTGTCTGTGTGCAGCAAGAATTGTCTTGAGGTTCATTCTAAACTTGTGCTGTGGGGTGCATTTCCTGCTGTTCAGCTGAGCATATACCCTCATTCGAAGGCGGCACAAGCAGCTCTGCCTATTAAAATGTAAATTCCCTCTCCGTGCACCAGGCCCAGACTGTGGAACTCAGCGGGTGAAGAGGTGTGTGTGTGTGTGTGTGTGTGTGTGTCCATTTTCTATCATGGTTTATTTTACAGAGGGGTGAATGTGACAGTACAGGACTTTAATTCTGACTTTTCCATGAGTGTAATAATAATAAAAAAATAATCTCCTAATTGTAGAAGAGAATTTTGGCTTTGTTTTTGCCAGGGCAATCATGGTTGTGTTAAATATTAAACAAAACTTATATTTCAGGATCATTACATGTTTCTTCCTGGTCAGGGTCTTGGTGACTCTGTAGGTGACAAATAAACCTGGATTTGATTTAAAAACCCAGATTCTGCAGGTCTCATCACATCATGAAGGTTTTGCTTTCATTTCCCAGGTAAGGTAGTCCGCGTTCTCCGTGGGTGCGTCAATTTTCCCCCCAAAGTAAAAAAAAAAATACAGTCAAATTGGAGGCACTAAAATGACCCAGGAAAGTTTGATGTAATCTTGCGACGTAATGAATCTTATCGAATGAGTAACTAATGTGTATCAGTTTTTACATGCGTAAAGTCAAATACTGTAAATTATTTATTGTTGCTTTTACATTTTAGTTGAGTTTGCATGTCAAATTTAATATAAAAAAAGTTTTCAGTCATTAAAATGACAAACAAAATCCAAAACAACTAGACAGCAGGATGAAGTAAAGTATAAGTTTGCTCTGTAAGTGTATTTAGGCTGTGAGACATGTTGTTCATATCTGAGCCAGTAGGTGGCGCTGTGATCTTTCTGTAAACAATTACTGAAGGCCCATGTGTACAGCTCTGAGGAAAGGATTTTTTCCCCTGATCTACAAAGCAAAGCTGCTCTGTACGATTGGACAGGCTTATTTTTCAGAGCTGGTTGATAATTAGAAATAATAGAGCATATAGTGAAAGTCCAGCACTAAATGAATCGATTACTCTTGTTGAGTTAGTGTACGACTGGGGTCTGTGCTGCTGAAAAATTAAGAGCTGTATTCAATAATAATAATAATAATAATAATACTAATAAAAAACAATCCATGATGCTACAGCCGGAACAAGGTTAGAACATGACTTTTTATCAGCTGCTCGTTAGTCAAACTCACCTTCTATTAAATACTGTATATCATTTATTTCAATAAATAATGTAGATCAATGTTTTGTACAATGACTGCATTGCTTTTCTATCTCAAGATTCACCTGAGCAGGTTATGGTCAGTGTTACTGTGTTTTCTTGATACAACCCTCCTATATATCCAGGCTCGGGGTAGTTACTACAATGTACTGTTCGGACCGTTTTGGTGGTTTGGGTGGTGCCCAGTCGACTGGTGGCAACACAGTTTTGAACCGCTAAATTCAGACTTTCGTTACCGATGTGCAAGTCAAAAATCCTGCTGCTTTACCTGGGCTTTTCTACTGTAATACATCAGGGGTGAAGTACAGGACTAGTAAGAAGAAAGTGGTTCTTACACCGCGATGTTACCTCCGTTAAGCCCTTGAGCAAGGCTGTTAATCCCAAATTGATTAAATAGTACCCAACATTTTGGGCAAATGTTTCCCAGATGATGGAAATATTAATTAATAAACATCAGTTTGTTGTGTTTTGTTTATGTGGGCATTTTAACTTTGACTCACATTTACGCGTTCACTCATTCTGCTATAAGTGGTGTTAAATATTTTATTACAACAATCATTAGTTGCTCTACTAGGCTGTGTTACTGGCTCTGTAGCCAAAATGTATGTGGCTTATACTGGTAATGCTCAGGATCTCAGAAGCTTAATGTGGTATGATTGATTGATGCAGTTTTAGCTCTGGGAGGATGACAACACTGCTAAGCATCTTTTTGTACTAACGACTGAACAAATCCTGAACGGTGTTGCATTGATGCTGAATATATTAATTATTGTCTACTGTGTACAATGAGCTAGATTATTTCCTGTCAGAATTATTAGGAGAAAACACACACATTCAAATGACTAGAAACTAACTGATAATCCATTTCCAGTGGACGGCAGGTTACTGAAGATTCGTAAGATTTGTCCCTCAGTGTACCCTTAAGTACCATAACTTTGGAAAAATATGACTTAAAACATAATCGAAGTAATGAATTGTCATTTCGACAAATAAGAAAAAGGACCGATACGGAAGAGTATCTGGTTCCTCTGGACTGCTCTGTCCGTTCCTTAAATTGGACGTCGAAGTTGGTGAAAAGAGAAGCGCGGTGCTTTTTTCCAAGTCGAGTTCAAGTATCATTGTTTGAGACTCTTGCTGAATGTTCGGTAGCAAATACTGTTGTTATGACTGACAAAAAAACCCACAAGGACTCTAAAAGCTAAAATAAAAAATAAGAAATAGAGAAAACACTCTGTCGTCCTTGTCAAGATTTTCTGAACCGATTGCATTGCACAGTGGTGTAAGTGTTAAAGTGATATGCTTGTGATTTATTAAAGTCATGCCACATGTCTGCTCAACTCTTATTATTTACTGAACTAGACATTTATTCAAAAACTGCTTTAAGGTTTCCCGAGTTCACTAATTGGTGGTAAATGGTGGTAAAACAATATGGTGGTAAATATCTTCATATCGAATCACATTATTGCAAACAACTTTTCCTTATGATTTCTCTTCTTCTCTGAAAGACATTTTTCTAACAAATACACGATATCACCAAAAGTATTCACTCACCCATCCAAATGATGGGAATCAGGTGTTCCAGTCACTTCCATGGTTACAAGTGTATAAAATAAAGCACTTCGACATGCAGACTGTTTTTACAAACATTTGTTGAATGTGTCGCTCTCATGAGCTCAGTAAACTTTATTTATATATCGCGTTTACGATAGACAGTTGTCTCAAAGCAAAAGCAACCTTACAAAATACAGGACCAACAGATACAGATGTTTGTCGTACAAACATCAGTATGTGAACTCACAAATGAACTTCTTGAAGAACGGTCAAGAATCCCCATAAACACACTCCTAAACCTTGTGGACAGACAGAAAAGTTGAAGCTGCTCTAGCTGTAAAGAACCGACGTTATATTGAACCTTTGTATTAAGAATGAGATGCCACTTGGTCATATGTGAGTCAAGGCAGGTGAGCGAATACTTTTGGCAAAATAGTTTATATATTTCTATAACTCATTGTGAGCTGGGAGCTGAATTTTGTTTCATGCTATTCAGAAATGATTTAAACTTCTAGCAGAGCTTATGTCTTCACACTAGATAAAACGCCAGGAGGGCAACAGACCTCATTGTAATTTCTCTTTTTCGTTTTTCCCTCACATAGACGAATACTTAAACACAGCAGACGAAACTCCCGCTCCCTCTCTACACTTAAACACACCTTGATTTATTTGTACTTTAATTTGGATACCCTCCATCGTCCGTGGCTGGCGGAAGGTTACCCGCTGACAGTAATTTCAGCAGTTTGTGTGGAATCTGCCAGCTAATAGCGCTCTCTTTTACTCCGTGTTTAGCCTCATTGTGACAGGAGGAAGTAGAAAATAAACGGCAGTTCCTATTTACACTGCCAATTTCGCTTGATGCCGCCTGGTGTATTGAAATGAACTGGGCTGGTTTCTAACGCCGCTGAAAGACCGAGCCCGGTAACGGCAGAGATAGATTGTAGCAGGTAATTACGCTAGTTCAGCCTCTGATTAAAGAGCTGCCTGCTCTTCCTGTCAACCTGACTGCTGCCTCTTATCATGATGAGGCCAAAATTGGCCTCGACATGGTTTGATTGTTTTCAGACATATTTACCAAATTCAGCACGGCTGTGGGTTTCCACTTTCACATCTGGTGACCTGCTCTGATTGTGCTTGTTGCTGCACCTTTTTGTCTAATTTTGTCGGTATTTATTTTTCTAGTGTGATCTTATCTACCTACCTACCTACCTACCTACCTACCTACCTACCTACCTACCTACCTACCTACCTACCTACCTACCTACCT
>JAOTRQ010000032.1:2895253-2905852 GCA_028565875.1 Hoplisoma paleatum
ATATTATAATTAGGAGTTTGGTGCAACCTTCGGATCACAAGTCCAGTTCTCCTACTACCTGCATTTAGGCCAATTCAGTATCTCTAATTAACCTGACCGCATATTTTTGGAACATGGGAGGAAACTCACTCAGATAAGGTGAGAACATGCAAGCCCTAACACAGAAAGAATTCAGACTGTTACAGCTATGGATCGAATTTGTACCTTCTCTCTGCATTTATATGTTTTTATCATAGCTCACATGTGATTAGGGTTCTATAAAAGCATCACCTGGCAGTTAAACATTTTCATACCAACATTATAAAGCTGCTTTTTTAAAAATCAAAGTCTTTATAAAGGCCCTGGTTTGTCCTTCTCGGAGACCCTTCAGCCCTGGAACCAGGCGTACCACACTGACTGATGCGGCCCTCATGAATCCTGAATGGAATCGGCTCCTGATGAATCGGAAACACACGCACCTCTTTCACAGCAATGGGAATCCAATGAAACTGTGTCACAGCTGAAATAAAGCCATACATCCCACTCAGGCCAGTGGATTAGGTGTGTGAGGAGAAATGACTGCTGCATAGGAAAACAGCTGCCTCGAGGAGCACCCAAGATGAAGAAGGCTGAGGTATGACTTCAGCAGATGTGTATCAGCTCTGTCCTTTAATGTTCTGTTTAAAGGGAACGGAGGGCGGGGTGCGAGACTCGTGTCGGCTCTTCTGTGGCCTGGAATAAATCGACGCCTGTTCCCTTGGTCCAATTTCCCCAGAGAGGTACAGACGTCTCCACTCAGATCATCCCGAGAAGGTCATGATGAAGCAGAAACCAGCTTTAAAAAACTATTTTTTATTATTCTACTCGTAATAGAAAAAAGAACTATGTTTCAGAAGTGTTTCTAAAAGTTACATACATTGACTAGTACCTAGAAATGGTCTCCGGTTCAAGCCTCACCACTGATGGGTGGCTGCTGTCGGGCCCTTGACCAAGGCAAAAGATCAAACCTTCGATGGCTCAATCTATACAGTATACTGTAACTGATTTGGATCATTATTATTACCCGCAGCACCAGTGTTTGCTTTAGGTAGATGACTGCTGGAATTCGTGCAGACCTGGCGCACCCTCAGTTCCTCTGCTGGGGTGACTAAGCACCCTCTCCCATCTCCATGCAAACTCTAATGTGAATAATGTTTCTCCTCAAACGCCGGGGTAATAAATGGAGCGCCGTTCGGCACAATGGAAAAAAATCAGGCGGCGTATTGATTAACTCTCATCATCGACTTACTCCCACTTCCATGATTTATGAATGTCTGTTATTTTTACATTAGCTGTCAAATTCATCTTGTCTTTCCAGTGCGGGGTCGAGCTGAGCAAACAGTAAACATTTTTAACACGCGCCAGGCCTCTGGTGCCGGCCCATTAAACGTGCGGCACTACCAGAGCACCCCGCGGCCAGCAGGGCCCAGGATAAAAAAAAGTCTCGCTTTTGTGTAAAATTCTAAATTTAAAGTAGCTTTATTAGCATGAATGTAGAAACCGATATTGCCAAAGGATTACAACCATAAAAATGGAAAAAGCAACAACAAACCCATAACATAATAAAGATGAAAAATAAAAATGCAATAACAGTTTTTTCACAGATTTACAAAAAAATAGATACACACTTAAAAACGATGTTATTAATATTTTTACAGCATATATTATACATTTATACTTTATATATATTTACTTTTTACTTATGATGTCAACAGAAATAAACTGGTCATTTTGATATGTTTAGTATTTTCCATGACTGTGTGCATATTTTCTTCAAACCAATGTTAGTTAGTTTCTAAGGAAAAATCAGCAAACGACATGTGTGTGTGTGTGTGTGTGTGTGTGTGTGTGTGTGTGTGTGTGTGTGTGTGTGTGTGTGTGTGTGTGTGTGTGTGTGATGCTAATAATCACCACAAGACAATTATATACACTTTGTCAGAATATCATGTTGTATTTAAATCTTCAGCTTTTAGCAGTCACTTTTATCTAAATTGAGATACAATTCCAAAGAAACACCATTTTTGAGCAATTGAAGGTTAAGGGCCTTGCTCAGGGGCCCAGTAGTGTTGTCTTAATGGTAATGGTTTAACCTGGCAGCCTTCTGATTTTTATTCCAGTACTTTAACCATTAAGCCCTCGCTGCTCTGCCCATGACTGATTTTTCGACCTGTGATTCCACCATAAAAACGAGGCCCTGTCCCCAGCAGTTTGTCCACCGGTCGATAGCATCAGTCATCAGTCCGACTGTATCAAAGCAGGTATGACCACCCACCGACTGTAACCGCTAATGAAAGCGGCATCGAGTTTATAATGCGCTAAATGATGCAGCCCACTCCAGATAAACACGTCCTAAATAAACGATCTGGCTGGTAATTGCACTCTGCCGGGGTGCCGTTAATAGAGTCGGCTCGACTGATGAGAGGGTTAACTTCTTTTCCGAAAGGAGCCTCTCACTGGCTCATTGCACTCTCATTTCTACCCAGATCTCGGCATTCCCCTGGTTATCAGTGTACTTAAAAAGAAAACCTAATTAGACCAAAAAGGCTATTTTTTCCCCTTTTCTCTAATTAGGTCCTTAACATAATTAGCAGGTAATGTTAATAATCCTCTTTGAAACTCTATTAAAAGGCTGTTTGGGAGCAAGTGGCTGAGGAGGATGTCCTGTGGGCTGCCCGGAACTCTGTGGAGAGCCGGGTGGGAGGCCGAGAGAAGCATGGCAGAGAAGTTCATCAGGGTTAAGAGTGCCGCCGTATTATAGCCGGTTGCCCCGTAGGAATTGTTTTGGGAGCAAACCGTATTCACAGTGTATTAATAATCCCCACACTGTCCTGTTTACAGCTTCAGTCTATTTTTTGGGCAAGGCTGGGTTTTCATCCGAGCAGAAAAAAAATTAGGAGAAAAAGCCACCAATTATATAGCAGCAGTTTGTAGGGTGGATCTTGGAATCCACCAGGGGGCATTGTGTCTTCAGCAATGTTCTCTGAAATTACCATAAAGAGGTCTGGGACTGTAGTCATTACAGCCAGCCAGTAAAATATTAACATGGGTTTGGGGAAAAGTGCTCTGGGTTCCAGTGAGTGGTCTGTTGGCTGGGCCGAGGAGGAGGAGGATGAGGAAGAAAGTGCCGGCGACCAGAAGAGCCCAGTCCACGTCTTTAATTAAGTATCTGAAACATCAATTTAAATGTAAATATCTGTGGTGCAGCGCCACTCAAGCGTAAATTAGAGCGCCCGCCCACCACATTTCTCTCTCTCTCTCTCTCTCTCTCTCTCTCTCTCTCTCTCTCTCTCTCTCTCTCTCTCTCTCCATCTCACTTACACTGACATCTGCTCACATCTGCTGGGCCCCAGGGCTGTCCCCAAACCGCTCACATACACGTGTACACTGTTGATATTGTGCTCATTTTTGTGCGGATCCAAACACACACATTTACACACAGACTTCTATTTTATTTATTTATTTATTACCAGTTCATTGTGATCAGGGTCAAAGTGGAACCTCAGACCCTAAAATCACTAAATGCAGTGCAGGAACACTCGGAATTAGTACACCACAGTACCGATTCAGATCATGATGCCTCAAATGAATCGATTCGTGGTGTATTGGTACATGTTTACTTTGAAACTTAATTCTTTTTCTTTTTTTAAAGCATTTTTGTAATTAACTTACATGTGGTCGATGTTTACTATTCTATACTTTATAATTATAAACGATATATCTTCAGCTCAATCTGATTAAAGTAAAAACTTTATGATGATTGTTAAGTATCAGTATATTTTTCTTATTACAGCCCAATTCCACAACACACTACTCGATGTATGCTGGATGTCATTTCATCGGACTGTTGGGCACTATATTCTGACCAATAGCCAGTTTTATTTTCTCACTGATAAATGGGCCTATTTTGTGTCTGGCACTTGTACAGGGTTCTGTCTCGCTGGCTCCACTGAGGTCCTGTTTTCCTAAATGCATCTCATCCTATTTACTGCAGTATGGTCCATTTTTGTGTGGCGTGGCCATATGGCCCTATTTCCTGGCTGGTATGGGGCCAAATGTGCTGCTAACTACCTACTCTATGAGTCCTTACACTAAGAGAGGTAGTCTGGCCCGACAGAACCCCGCTGGACTTCTCTGCTGGTGTCAGTATCCGAATCTGAGCGGTGTGAGACGGCGTGTCTGATTTGCTAAAGGCTTTGTTTGGGTGGTGTGCTAGAACATCCTGGCTCAGGACATGAACGCTGTGAGGTGAAACAGTCGGGGTGGGGTAGAGGAGGGGAGGGGTAGAATTGGGCACTTGGGGCAAAGTCTGCCCCCATTGAAGAGTTTCCACAAATGTGAAGATAAAATAAAAATATAATCAGAACTCAAACTGCTCAATGTAAACACACAAACCTGAAAGACAAACCAATGTAAATATACCATAATATATATATAATAAATGAATCACAAAATAAAAAAGAACAATAAATATTTCACTCACAATCAGATCTGAGATTCAAGATACAAACATTGGAAATTAAAGTTAAATAAAACAACCGGAGATGATTGATTTTACTCAATTAAAAATAATAATACCTTATACAGATATTTTAAATGTATTATTATTTAATAAAATAAATTAATAAATAAATAAATTATTAATTACTTATATAAGCATTACAAAATTATACAAAAAACGTATGCTTATAATTACTAATTGAACCTAAAAACAATATATATTTCAATTTGAATAAAACATTTTTAAACAGGATATCCTTTAAGATCCTTTTAATAAGATCCCTTATTTATCTGGGCTTGCAACCAGCGTTACTATGCTGTTATTAAAACCATACAACTGTAATAAATAAATAACAATGTAAAAGTAGCTAGAAGCTAAAAAAACAAATGCATTTTGGGGGAAATTTAAAGAAAATATTTTAATATTTAAAAATTTAATGAAGGAATTAATTAAAAAAAAAAATTCATATTTAAAATGAATACATTCATTTACAACTACAAAAACTAGCATTAAAATAAACAAAACTCTTCAAACATTATCAAAACTAATTAACTATGACAACTAATAATACGAAACTGAATTTTAAATTTAAATAAAAATAAACACCTAAACTGAGATCTGCTTTACGCTATGTGGTCATTAAGATAAAAGTGGACTCTCGTCCGTTACTGTCCTCTGTGTATCAGGGTATCATTCTTACATCCTGATGGCTCATCTTTGAGCCTGATGTGCACGATGAAATCTCTTCTTCTGTTTAGTCATGTTAACCTGAACCGGAGCTTATTAATGGGCTAATATTCAATCATTAGTGTGTAGAGGAGCATGAAAAAGGAGAAGTTTGAGTCGAAACAGGAAGCTGGGGGGTTAAAATAATGTCCTCTGTGTCTTTTCTAGAGCTCCATATAATCTTCATCATCTCATTAACTGCTGCCACTCTTGTAATGACTTAGGGAAATCTTTGCCAGGCTAAAAGAAGCTTGGCATTAAGTCAGTGGAACTGTAGTGTAGGATTGAATAGGGGTATGGGGGTATAAAGTTGGGGGGTGGTGACACTGAGCTGCAGGGCTGGCCCAGAGTTGGGAGGTATTAGAATGACAACTACACTCTATGGAACAATAGTAAGCTGTCTGTCATAGAACATCTGACTTTAATAATATCATGTCATTTTATTCTCTGAAAGAGTTTTAACACTCGCTCAGGAACTGATTCACTCCTAATAAGAATTATTCTCATTAACGAAACGTAAAACCAAGAGAAACAAAAAAGATGCTATGATACGATATCCCCCCCCCCACCAATACCAGACAAAATATATTGAATAAAGACAAATAATGACAAAAAAGTTTTATTGACATTTTATTACTTATTTTAAAATTCTATGTACTGTATTTATGATTGTCTGTTATTTATCGAAACAAAGATTCTAAGCTAGGTACAAATTCTATAACATTAAGCAGCACGTTTGTTTGATTTGGTTTTGAAAATTAAAAAAAGAAGAATATTTTTTAAAACGAGTTCCACATTATATGAGTCAAAGTCTAGTACAGATACAGATCATCCATCCATCATATAGTTTTAATATGACTTAATCTTATTTTAGGGTCATGGTGGGACACACACTGGGTAAACCCACACAGACACAGGGAGAACATGCTCTAAAAAGAAAGGGAACGAACTATCTTGCCTAGTGAGATAACCCACAACCTAAATTCTGTAAGGTGATTGTGAAAGCAATTTAGACAACGGATTCTTCTATTTTAATAAATTACATCAAATTAAATAAAACAAAACACGCTACTGGCCATCATGCCACTTTGCTGAAGATGTTTACATTTGTTCCTTAACTAAAGTAAAATGTCCAGTGAATGGATTCGACCTCCCAAAACATTGTGCAGTCGATTTGCAACTCTAGTCTAATGTAATAATTTATGAAAATCCTTCGGTCCCACACTGGAGCGATTAAAATTGGCTCCGGCTTGTTCAGAGAGAGGTGTGGGAAATGCGAAGGCTGTGCCAGCCCAGCACCAGTGCCCGCTGGCAGCAGAGCATGCTTATTGAGGGCCACCCTGCCACGTTGAGAATTTCCCTGGTGCATTCAGCAATCTGAGCTCCCCCAGCAGCCTGGCATGGCTCCCCGTGCCCATTCTTAGTCAACAGGATTAGACTTGCTTATTGCTGGCTCTTCAGGATCACCTCCACTCTGTATTGTAAGTGCAGCATGTTTGCTTGACAGTTTGGCTACAAGATGAACATGCCACCCCCCCACCCCCAAACCCTCCCAAACAACCCCCTCCACCCACAACTGATGAATATGTAGAGGAAGAAAGAAAGACAAATCAACCTCTGGCTCTATGACATTAGGCTTGAATACATTAGCCATGCCATTTAAGGAGTAAATGGAAACAAATAAAATATTCCGCTTTAGCCCCGATTAAAGGCCAGTTTTAATTAGAAGCCTATTATGTGCTGCTAGCCCTGCGTGTTTGGCTACAACATGTGATTGCTTTAAAAAAATATCTGAATCTATCCAATCGATCTTAACAAATGATGGAATGCTTGTTGAATAAATTATAAACTATATTTGCTTATTTAAAGTATCTGTAGCAGTCGAGCTCCTCAAAACGTCCCTCGTGTATGTACTTGTGTAACGCACGTTCTCCCAATGTTTGCCTTATTCCCAACACTGCTTGTGATCCAAGTCTGTGTGATGTTTGTACACGGTTCCCAACATCTGTGCAGATTTTCTACTTCCAGTCTCTTACTAAACATTTTCAACAGAACGTTGCTTTACTTTCTCATCTCGTGTTGGTTGGTGATTCAGTGCACACAGTCTTTAGCTTTTCTCTTCTGATTGTTGCAGTACTTCTGTGTGAAATGAATGTGTCGTGTGGAGGTTATTCTCCTGCTGAGAAAGCCCAGCTCGAGACAGCCTTGGGTAAGAACGAAGGTCTGAACCAGACTGACCTTTGCTTTGGTTTCCGCTACTCAAAGGCATAACTCGGCCATATAGCGAGTCCACTCGGAGCCGGTGTTTAGATTTTAAATTGTGTCGAGTGCCATTTGTGTCACATTTAAAATGCTAACGGTATTGAATGTCATTTGCAGAACCGAGCGTTTGCTAGGTGAAATTAATTCGACTCGCGCTCAGATCTGGCCTCCTGTCTCCGGGCCAGTATTACGCTTTCCCTTCTGACAAGAGTTATGTTTAATGAATTACACTACTAAGAAGAATGGGTTCTCAGGGGGATTATTCTTTAAAACGAGAAGGAACAGAAAAGTGTTGAGTGGATTGTTTTTTTTTGGTGCATGTATCTGTATCCACCTGCCCATCCATCTACCTCATCTGCCTACCTCTTTGTATTTTGTCTATCTCGCTTACTTATGCTTTTTAATCTCTGTCTGCCTGTCCATCTATCAGTTCGCCTGTCTGTGACCGTCCACTTGAGTTATTTAACTGTTTAGAAGCCCCTGCGTGGCTACACAGTGTTGATATTTTCTCCTGGAACAGATTTCTCCAGCATCACGCTTCTCAGGTTCTGTGCTTATAGCAGCTGTTTAGGACGACACGCTTCCATCCTTCATTTCAGGCGTGTTTGCACTGTTAGAGGACGGCAGAGAGTTCGTGCACATCTTTTGTCTTTTATTATGTTTACGGGTGCATGTCTGTCTGCATGTATGTCCGCGTGAGTGTTTGTTCATCTGCGTCTGGCTGCAGATAATAATAATCACATGACTCAAGGTAATGTTGCATGGAAATAGCTGGGAGCAGTTTAATTATAAACTACAGGAGCCATACACTTAGTAAACTTGTTTTTTTTATAATAAACACTTTTATTTCAGAAATGAAATGAGATTTTTGTCAAAAAAGACGTCTGTGTGGATAGGTACCGTGTCATGCTCGAGGTGTGTGTGTATGCTTGTGTATGTGTGTGTGTCCCAGTTTGTGTATAAAACAGGTCCACCAGGGGCTGAATAGATGATGAATGAATGTGTACAAATAAGAATGACACCTTTTTTTAAGCTTAACCAAGTCCACATTTGTCTAGCAGATGCTGATGTGTGATTTATTACTCCAGTTTCACAGATGCAAGTCTGATAAAGGTGTGCTTTACACCACAGCCACTGATTCTAATCATTGTGTGTGTGTTGTGACATCACACATGGTCTGGTTAGCTATGGGGACAAGAAATGACTTCTATTTTGATTTTTTTTTTTTTGCTACAGCAGCTCACATCACACAAAGACGGCAAATTTATATAAATAAAACAATTATTAACTTTAATCCTAGATTTAATTCCAACCAGATTAGAACACACCTAATTCAACTAGCTGGTCATGTGACCGCCTAGGTTGCTTAGAACAAAGACCGGCAACCACACCGAAACTTTGATGGATCCGGTTTAACACCCGTGCCTCAAAAAAACAAAGCTTTATGCAGGTTCTGTATGTTTACGTAGATGAATCGAGGAAACACATGTATGATATTTTAAGCTTTGTTTGTACCTCCCGTGTCCTGTTTAGTCACGGCGTTGGCCGCTGACCCCTGCACGTCCTTCACGCCAACGTAAAGACCGTCTTATAATTGCGGGCGAACGGCAGCTTAAAACCGGCAAATCATAAAAGCCAGGAGAGATGCAGTGAGTTATGAGGAAATACGGCCTTTCCTTTACAGCGAGGGCTGTGAATGAAGCCATAAAATTATGAGCAGTTTTTATGATGGCCCATCGAAGGGGGGATGCTTGTATATTGATGGTTCACAGGCTGTATCCCTCTTCCCCTCTCGCTGGCGAAGAGCTGACGAGAGGCCCCTGTGTAACTATTTTTCATGCATTTAATATATTAATTATCCGGTAAATGTTCCCCAGGCAGTGCTTGGGATTGTGGAGAGTGACAGCTTTTCGATGAAGCTCCCCACCACCCCATCGCGCTGCAGTGTATTACGTGGGAAAGGTCGGCCCGGGGTTAATGTAACTTTTTATTTGCTGATTTTTCATAGGCGGGTGGAAGCAGGGAGCAAGGCTAGTTTGGAAGGAAGAGAGAGAGAACGAGGGAGGTGGGGTGTTCTCCAAATACGGCTGATAACAACCCGGCAGACTTCTTTTTAAAATTATTCTTATTCTTATTGTGTCATGGTTGGACCTTTCTGTTCAGTCAGAGATTTTCTCTCCCGCTCTCCGTCCTGAGTACGAACTGGTAAAAAAAAACGAATCTGAATGTGACGAAGCCAAAAAGGTTCAGATAATTACGTTGACAAAGAAAACACAATTCACCGGTGCTGTATGGTTGCTGGAAATACGGCTCATAGAGGAGTCTTTGAGTTCAGGTTTTGTTTATGTGAAGTCTGAAGAATTCCCATCATGCCCAGATTGTTAGTTAGGCGTGTCTCAGGCTTGGCTGAGTGAATGAGTGAATGTGGCCAAGTGTGTTTACTTTGTACTCTTGTGATTCTAGAACAATCCTCACCAGAATAGCTACTACAGCTAACAGAATGCATAAGTAAATGAATAACTTTTGGATGAATTGAAAAACGTTTTCGCTCCATATTTATATTTATCAGCATTTGCGTGCCCAGGTGGAGCAGCGTGATTTTCCACTAGCACACCAGCACCAAAAGTCTGAACATTTTGCTTACAAACTCTGCATTGCCACGCATCCCTAGCCACTACGATAGAGACAGCCAGGACCTGGTGGTTAGAGAACTGGGTTTGTGATCAGAAGGCTGTTGGTTTTATTTCTGAGAGCCGACAGGCCACGACTGAAGAGCCCTTGAACAAGGCATTGAATCCGTAACTGCTCCATGGGCTCTGTGGCTAGGGCAGCCCACCGTGCTGGACCAGTGTGCCACCTAATGTGTCCGCACAGAGTGAGTTAAATGCAAAGGAATAATTCCTGCATGTATAAAATGAGATTTGTAAATAAACATTAATCTACTTAAACCACCAAAATGCACGTTGTACCCAAAGGCGTAACTTTAGGTCTAACATTGGGGGGGGGGGGGGTTATGCTGAAATGATGTCCTTTTATTGGGGGGGTTACAATGACTGGGACAAATTATTGGGGGGGGCATAACCCCCCTAACCCCC
>JAOTRQ010000032.1:3177369-3192998 GCA_028565875.1 Hoplisoma paleatum
TTAAAATCTTTGTAATTAATTAATCGAAATTAACGCGTTAAAGTCCCGGCCCTAATATATATATATATGTGTGTGTACAATATATATTCTTGAATGATTATTCATGAGGACAAATAGAATAAGGCATCTGTTTAGAAGTTAGAGGTGTAACGATTTACCACAAATAGATTCAGGAATCGATTCATTTGATGCACAATTCTTTTTTTCTGTTTAATCGGTGGCTATTCCCTTTATACAGCAGAGGGCGCTGTCACTATTTACCAAGTTGTCGAGTTAGACTTCGTTCCAAATGGTTTGTACCTAAAATACAATGCCATTCATTATTTTAATTATTTCAAAAACAGTATTTTAGTTTAATTTAGGAAAATAATTAAATGAAACACTTTCTCATGATTTGTTTTTAATTGTATTTAGAGATCAGGAAATATTGTAGTGAGAACTTGAATCGTATTAGAAACGTTTTTAATCCTAAACTACAGATCATAGACTCTTTATATCTGCTTAGACAACACTATGTTCATTAAGGTGATCAGATGGTGTGAGCAAAACGATTTTTTAACCCGATAGGTGATGCCAACAGTGACAGGAAGTGTCACCGGATCTGTGTTGCGCAGGGCCCTGGTGACCCATCACTTGCTGAAAGGGCTTGTCATGATGATATATGGGCTCACTAATCCCCTTGGTGAGAGCCCTGGTGTTTACCCTCCCTTCGCTTCCTTCTTCTCAAAGAGCACAGCCAAGGAATCCAAAACCTGAGAGATTAGCCACCGCTACTTAAAAATGAAAGAGAAAGAGTGAACAGAGGGTGGTAGTGTGTGTGTGTGTGTGTCTGTGCGTTGGGGGTTATTCATAGCTATTCTCTGACTCTTTAGATCCACCTCTAAATGACAGGTTGGGAAACTGGACACTTGGAAAATGGAGTTTCTTTATAAGGATGTGTTGAATTTTGGGTACGGAAAACATTCCCACGGGATTCGTTGCTCAGTCTGTGCTGTATGTACTGTATATATTCATACACATCTGTAGCATGACCTATAGAAGCACTGTCTTATAAATGGCTTTTTTTTAGTCATGCTCGTTTCTGATTGGCTGTCAATGGACATTTAAGGAATGGCACTAGGAATGTAACGATTCACTCTACCCACGATGCCGAACGAAACACAAAACGATGTTTAGAATTGTTCTCGCTAAAAGATCGCATAGACAACAGTTTCTTTTAATTCATTATTAATTGATTCATTTAAAACTGGATGTTTAACAAGATCATGGTCTGGTGCCCTGATACGTTTGGCCATATGATGTAGTGACATGAGTGTTTAACATTAAGGAACTCAAACAGACCACAAGCAAGAATTATTTTTAAAATAAAACCCTGTTGCTGGGCTAAAAATCTGGGCTCTGTTTCAGAATGTTCTCCAAATGTCTTGCCAGATATGGCCAACAGGGGGGAATAGAAAGGTGCAGATGATTTACTCTACTCGTGCCTTTGGGTGTTAACTTGGAAGTGGAAGTGTTTCCATTTGTTATGGGTTCTTCCTCACAGATCCGTCGGCTTCTTTGTTCTCTGAAACTCGCTTTTCTCTTGAAACCATAATTCCCTGCTCAAACACCGACGGTGAGCCACTCATGCTGGGTGAGGTCAGGAGCCTCTTGTACATTTCTTTTCTCGGCTTATAGTACGTTTCCTTAGTTCTTTTATTTAAAGAACCGTGTTTGTGCAGGCCCTCTGAGAAACGTTTTCCTTTTGCACTTTTTTGTTTGTGATTTTTAGCTACAGTATTGATCTACCGATCTACCGCTTCCTCCATACTGGGTTTATTTTTCATTCCTGCAGGTGCTTTTCTGGTGCCTCGGTGACGAGGCATCATCCGGCTCATTACACTGCGTATGGGATTAAAGCATCAAGATTTGTGTCTGGACAAGGTCATAGTCAGATTTGGCTAGAAACGGTCCTGAAGTTCACTGTGGCTTCACCCATTGAGTTTCTTAAACTCTGCAGCACAAACAAAAGTTCTTAAGTACACATCTTATTATCTCATATTTAATTTATTTAGGTATAGCATTTTCAGCATTGTCAGGGGTGTTTTAAGGCTCAAAACACACACAAGCCTGCACAGAAATGATCCAGAACTCACCCAGCCCAGGACTATTCTGGAACTTTTTGCTGTTGAGTGATTGTGGTCCCGCCCGAGACGTCGATTTCTTAAATTTCAAATGACTTTTAATGCTTTTGCATTGCAAAGATCATGTTTATTTCTTTTAAACAAAATACCCAATATATTTTCGCACACAATTCTAACTTTTAAAAAAGACTTTCAAGGTTAAACATCTTTATTAGGGAAAGAATGTCAATCTGAGTCTTCTCAAAGGCGCTGTAAAATTAGAAAAATTGCAACTTCAAAACATGAGATTTATTTAATAGGCACCAATATTTTTCTCATAGAAGGTTCTGAAGTGGATTCTTTAGAACTCGATAAATTGGCTAAAGAATTGGCTAAGAAAATAAATAACTGCTCCATTGAAAACGAATTGGAAGAATATATCAAGCTGTGGCATGCCGTTTTCTGCATCAGATGTATATTTGGCCCTAATAAACCAAGTTCTTAAGCATTCAGGTTCTGCTCCAGCAGTCATCCTTCAATCTTCCAATATTCCATCGTGGTACCTGCTGTTACTTGTTGCACATTTGTTTTTCATCATAAGCTTTGGAAGCCAGATAAACCTCGGCTTGTTTTGGATGCTTTCTGAATCAGCCTGCTGTTCCCTGATGTTTTAACCTGGTGTTAAAAGAAAAGGAAAAAAAAGCCACAGGAGGTCACAGCGGCCCACGACGACTTATTCCGTGTATCGCCAGCGTTCTTTTTTTTCCCCTCTTACAGAGATCCAGATGTGCATTGGCATGAGCAAATGTGAGTTGGCGAGGCAAGATGTAACCCACCGGACTGCTGTTTACCCAGCCTTGATTTGACAGATTATACAAAAATCATTGGTGCTTTTCAAGCAACCTTCATGAATATTTGTGCGAAGTCTCACTGCGAGACAACATTCCGACCCTGACCGATCACAAACACAAAACGTGTTTTCGTCCAAGACAAGAATCTCACCAGCTCCTCTGAACTGGTTTGCAAACATGAAATCAGTGAGGGAACTGTTCTCGATCGTGCATTCTGTACGTGCAGCCCAGGCTCGAGGAACAGTTGGTTTAAATTTGTGGGCGACCACCCACTCTCATGTGTTGCGTGTCCATTTCATGATCAGCAATGTGTTGAAAATATCACTAATGTAATGTGAGGTTTGTTGTGAGGAGCTTCAGAAATGATTTTACTCACTGGAATTTCACTCCGCTGAGCTGTTAAGTCAATGATTATATTTATCAACTCGAAAATTGGTGTAAACAGATCGTGCGGTTTAAAAAAAAAAAACAGAAATCTGGACTCTGTGTTTGCAAAGTAGCTTTGTTTGCATGTCTGGTTGTTTTTAACTGTTTCAGCATGAGGAGATTGTTTGGGTTCTTTTTTTTTGGTCTAAAAAAATTACCTACCTAAATTCACCAACCTAAAGCCAAATTACTCACTCACTCACTCTCTCATCCACCTATCTACTGAACCTATTCAACTCACTCGTTACCCGAACCACCTCGGGTCTGGTGAAGTCTTTTAAATCACTGCCATGAATTATTCCATTGAATCAGTTTGAGATTGATTTGTGACATGCTGGACTTGGCTTTATTGGCATTCTAGAGTGTGTGCCAGCAATTCAGGCTGGTGGAGGTAGTACCGAATGCTGAAATTTATGCTGTTAAGTTCTGATGGTGCCATCTGGAAGTTGCAGAAGAATGCAGCAAATCTTTTAACTGTCCAGTTTTAGTCAGCATGTGCTTGTGGTTAAATCAGAACCATTGTTGGCTTACATAAATGAAACTCTGTGCTAAATCTGTATTTATACATATACAAATTGTTTGTATTGTGTTTTTTATTTTAAATTGCAGGTTTTACAGGTAAATAGCTAGTAGTAGTAGTGGTAGTAGTAATAGTAGTAGTAGTAATAGTAGTAGTAGTAATAGTAGTAGTAGTAGTAGTAGTAATAGTAGTAGTAGTAGTGGTAGTAGTAATAGTAGTAGTAGTAGGGGTAGTAGTAATAGTAGTAGTAGTAGTGGTAGTAGTAGTAGTAGTAGTAGTATTTACCAAGGCTCTCAGTAGTAGAATTTGCCTGGACAACTCTTCTATTTATCCTGGCTTGGGGCTAGCACTACAGTGCACTGGTTTTGCATCCTAGTGGTTAAATTGATGCCCAGCAGACCGGTGGTATCACCACATTTTAAGTGGTGTTTGGGTTCAGACTCTCGGCTCATAATGTATGAGCTTAAAACAATAATAGCAGTTTACCGGAACCTTGCAATGTTTAGCATGGACATGGATTTTTTTTATACATTATTAATCCTCATCGTGTAATTAGGCTTGACTTGTTGGCCCGCCTTATCTCATGGCAGGTATTACGAGTATGTACCATGCATAATCAGTTTTGTCTGGTAATATCAGGCCCTCCATCTTTCCAATGATTTGACCTCTGCTTGTAGGTTAATGACAGTTGTTTAGTCTGAGTTCCAGGTTTGTTTTGACAGGCGTGTAAAAGTAGGAACTGTATATGTTTTAGCTGTGGGTGCTCCTATTCTGCGGCAACACACAAGGCGGTTTGGGGTAGTTTTAGTGCTTCTTGCAAAATGTTTTGTCATTCATGGAAATAATATTGGCGACCCTATTGACCCTTGATGGGATGTGTGTAGTTAATGGTCCATTGAGACCGAGAACTGCGGAAGTTTTGTTTCTCTATGTGGGATTGGGGATGTCATAACACATATTTCCATCGTTCCTTCAGAGCCGTGAATGTAAGAGAGTATTGTAGGCATTATTGTTTGCAGGTGTGTCTGTCACCAAGCCATGTACAAACACAGTAATCACTCACTTGTTTAAACAGAAATGCATTTACTCAGAAGGCAAGCAGAGCTTCCTGTATTTTCTTTGCTCCGGCGCTACGTGTGTGTCCGATTATGATTAAGGTGTGCTTCAGAAAGAAAGAAGAGGATATAGAGCCAGACAGCGCAGACAGAGCTTTGTAGAGTCCTGTTTAGTTAGACAGGGAAAACTCTATAGATAGCCACATTCTTTTGAAATGCAAAGCGGAAACGAGCTTTATCACTTTTTTCCTCTCTCATTCTGTACATTAGTTTATCTGAGGTGCTCTTGAATCAACATTGTGCATTGCAGCGGTTCAATACAAATAGTTTGTGGAGTTTGAAGACGAGCCCTCAAAGAATTATGTTCTGTCAAACAAAACACAAGCTTTCTATATCGGGTGAGTAAGATTAGGGGTGACCGGGTCGACATCACTAGAGAAACTTTGGCAACGCTCCATAAAAGCACTTTCCTTTCTTTGGGGAAAAAAAGAACAGGAATAAAATATGACAGTAAAAAAATATATCTGCCTTAATTTAATAACGAGTCGTGTTTTTGAGGTTATTTAATCTGCGCTTTATGTTCTCTTACAACCTCGGGGTAGATTCTTATTGCAGAAGGTGCCAAAATTGATGAACCCTTTATTAAGAAAGGAAGTTAGATAAATCAACACTTTGTGACGTCTCTGCGTTTTGTTCTGTTGGATGGATCGAGTTTCATTTCTGTTTTAAGATAAAATCATTTGTAAATCTATTTTCTACCCAAACATTAGATCTTTTAGATCAATATAAAGATCTTTATTTCGTTACGAGAGTAATAAATGTACACATACTTTTTTTTCTCATGCAGATATCAACATATACATCAAACTAAACACTGTAGTAGAAAAAAAGGAATACAGTATATAAACGCAATAAACAATATAACAAGTGTGCAATGGAGAATGAAGAAATGTAAGTAATATGACTCGACTATTGCTGTCATTCGATTTAAGCCCATCTGTAAATAATAAAAGTATCCAGTTTAAATGTGGGGACAGTTTATTCAGTTCTACACGCAGATTTTTTTGGCCCATATCAAATCTCTACAACTTCTGGTAAAAGACACTGAGCTTTCTGTCATGATCTTGCCCTCTAGCTACTGCCCACTGAATGGAGCATAGAGATGAAAAGTGGAGGGGGGGGGGTGTCATTCTGTACCTATTACAATACCCTAAAAGTAATACACCGTCAGGGAGAGTAATGCAATACCGCTCAGCCAGAGTCACGACTGACTTTTAATCCATTGTTTTGCAGTTCAGTTTGTGTATAAAGCTTCTTGAAGGCAAAGATTTGTCAGGAAGGTGTACAAACCCTCAACTCCCGTCAAAAATCTGTGTTAAGCTGTAAAGTTTGTTAACAAAAAAAAGAAAGAGGGAGAGTTGCTTCGAACATTGGAACCTAGTTACGGTATTTAAATAATAATAATTAGAAAGTCACAATTTAAATCCCAGAACTGCCAGCACAGTGTTAAAACGTTTTCTAATCTAAATTGCAATAGTGACCAATTAAATAAGTTAAATAGATAATTGATTACGTTGATTTGTTTTGTTGATGGTATTATGTGTTGTGTGAATATATTGATAAATTAATAATGCTGAATGGAAGTTGCTAAAGATAATGTAATTATTAATATTGATTGGGCAATAAGTAAAGAGTAATATTTATTAGATGCTTTCAGAATAGGCAATTAGATCAGAAAACTATATATAGTAAACCTTATCCTCCTAAAGTATTGATTTATTAACTCTTAACTACCATCATTAGTCGTGTTCATTGGTTGTTTATTCGTCCTGGTTTTGAGGTAGTGACCTCTTGTGGTAATTAAGGGATTTGCAGTGAACACATGATCCTCAGGCTGCCACTTTGATCTGATGCTAAACCAATTTAGCAGTCTTTGACTTGCCATCTATAAATCTGCTGACTGCCATTAGCATTCTTTCCCATCTTCTCATTATAGATGACGTTATGACACGAAACACCTTGCAACAGCATTACAGCAGAGACGCTGGCAGAAACGTGGGGAAAAATCCCCTCACAGGCCAGAAACTACCTGGAATGAGACTTGAAGTAGTGCAGATCGTCACTGTTGAGTTCCCAAGCGCTCATTCTTCAGCTTGAAAGCATATACCGTAGTGACAGGGCGGAGGGCCGCGCCGAGTCGATGGCAGATGTGGACTTTTCAAGGACAGTTAGGGAGAGGTTGCACATTGTGTGGTCTGGCTGACATTACGGCCATCCGATTTTCCTCAGCAAATTATCCTTTTCAAAACAAGCCAGTCACAGTAAGTGCCACTGCATATTTGCTTCTAATTGAAACAATGTCACTGATTTTCTTCTGAAGTTAAAGCCAGGATATTACAATCATCTGTGCTCTTGAAGGCTGATGTTTGCAGATGTTATTAAAGTACATGCATGTGGTAGCAGTTTTAGGGGTTTTATTGATTTTATTACTTTTAATACAAATATTATTCTGTTTGATTTAAAATAAATGTATATGCAACAATATACTATGCTACAGTATTACAGATTGCCGGTTGCACAGAAGAAAAATCACTTTCAAAGCTAAAACTCATGTAAAGACTGAAGAACTTTCAGACTGTAAGTAACTAACCGTCGCGTCTAATGTAAGCGTATCCAGCTATGGAGAGTTCCAAACTATTAAAAAGTTTTTAATACTAAAAAAAAAAGGTTTTAAAAACTTTTTTCCACCTATCTTTCATCTGCTTCCATTAGGGGTCACTACAGCAGACCACGATCCACATAATCGATAACTGCATAGTTTTAACAACATCTCACATGCCATTATTGACACTCCTGGAATCTTCCCTGTTTATCCAGGCACTAGAAAACACTGGATTAGGCCTCCTAGTGACTCAGAACCTTTTAGGAACTAGGAAGGCTTCTAGAGAACATGCAAACCACAAAAACAGACCAGACCAAACATAGATGGATTACCTCGAACCGTAGGCCTTCTTGCTGTCTATTAAAAACTAATTAGAATGAATTATTCATTTCATCATGGTAGTATCAACATTTCATCATACAGTATCAACATATTTAATATACAATTTGGTTATACAATTCATTCCTTCGGCTACATGTTTGTGACTACATAATTTTGATTTGTTTAAATATTTATTTGTAGGATTTTAGGTTCTACCAACATGATCACGAAGTTAAATAAAATTCTTTCAATGTTGAATAAAGCTCAAATAAGTAAGTTATATTTTAAATCTTGTCCAGTTGATTTAATCTGCACTATGAGAGAAGCAGTGGCCCAAGTTGGACCGAGATGGTGCACCAGTGAATGTTTTATCCATCTTATAAAAGGTTGGAATGGACAGGGAGTGAACATCAGTGGAAAGTCTCACAATTTCAGACGAGGTAAAAAGACGAGGTGTTGCCCTGGACTAGGTGGAGAATTTTATAGTGGAATTAAAAATCGATGTGTTCGACACTTTCCTTTAAGCATAAGCCATAACAAAGGCGGAAAATAGAACTCATTATCCAAATTTCTCTTTGTGCCGTCGGCTCACAGTGGAAATGTGAGTGTGAGAATTTGGGTACTTTTTACATTAAATCTTGTCCAACTTGGCCTGATTTATGAAGCGTCGAATTCTCATCGCTTTGCCACTTTAGATCTGAAGGTTTTAGCCTCTAACTCGATTCCTTTTTGAGCTTAAGTTCTCTTCAGTGAAATAAATCCAGAGCACATTTCATCTTATTTAGCAGATATGACTTGAGTATACAAGCTTTCTCGAAAGTTCCATTTATTCAAGGCCCAAACTGAATATATTGGCAGGAAATAAAGACGGTTCATTAGAAGTAATGGATTGGCTGGATATTTTATTTTCTGTGTGACCGTGACGTCCTTGTTTAAACAGTAACATTATTTAAAACTGGGGTTTTAAATGACAAATTATTGTTCTGCATATACTTGTACATGAAAATTGTTTTTAATTTGCCATTTGCCAAACGTAGCTTTACTGTAGTCTTGTATTTTTCATACAAAAGAAGAAAAGTGTCCAGGAAATTCTTACTTATACTGACCGTCCATCATGACATAGGGTTCACATTCCAGCATCAACGGTCCAACGTGGAAATGATTCAAATTCACAATTTGACGCTGGCTTATAGTCTTCTGATTGAACGTGATCATTTACTAGCTTTTCTCGATTTGTCTTTTCCCCTTTGCAAATGTAATCCAATCACAACAAAGCAGATCGCAGAATGTCTGTGTTAAACTGTGGTCAGCAGATAGGAACTGAAAAACATACAGTTTTAATGTATGATGCATCTTTTGCTTGTGGCATGTAGCAAGTGGGTCTTTCACACCATGGACAGAATAGAATTAAGTGAGTCTTGTAGGAAAGTTTATCATTTAGGTGCATGTACTTCATGTTTACCTTATAAGAAAACATTTTCTTTGTTTAACAAGCAACAGCCATTTTGAAGTAAAACTTGTTTGAATGTGAACGGAATCGTTTGTCAGTCACGAGACCTGTTTTAAAGAGAGCACTAGTAATCTGAAGGATGACAGTTCAAACCTCACGTCTAGGCTGCTGCTGTTGGGCTCCTGAGCGAGGTTCTCAACCATGACTATATACGGACTAACACTGTAAGTCGTTTTGGATAAAGGCGTCTGATAAATGCTGAGAATGTAAATGTTCCATTAGCAGTTACATTTTACATGACATTTTCATCAGTTAACAGGCAGCAAGGGTTAAGGGCCTTGCTCAAGGGCCCAACAGCAACAATCTTTTTTTATGCATGAGTATGAGGTGGCATATCAACTTTCATCTAAGTTTGGGCTTTGAATGCACCTCACTATGGTAGAATTTTAAACTTTCTCATAGTTTTTTGGCCGATTTTTGATTAAAGATTGTTGTTTAAGGGTTGGGTTCAGCTCGGATATTAATAACGTATGTGTTTATTTTTGGGGATTACATTTAAAGCTGTTTAATGTGTCATCGAATTTCTAAAACAACACAAAAACAAGCCATGTGAGCGGAATTTGGTTCACATCTTAGGAAAACTTAGAGAAGGATGATAGGAAAGAATGGGTTTGGTTTGCACAAGGGTTGGTTACAAAAATGTTCAATTATTTATCCTTTTCATCCAGATTCATCGACTGAAGCAAAACACTTGAAGGTCAGAATGTTTCCAGTGAAGAGCATTTCAAAACAAGAAAGTCTTAGGATTAAACACACATTTATAAGTGCATGTAGCAGATGCTTATAACTGTAGTGACTTATGGAAGTATTTGTTCTCTTTTTCCAGTAAAGATTTACATGTTATAGACTAGTACAGACACATTTTATCCATACAAGACTGGATGAAGTAAAAAAAAAATCAAGTTGTATGTCGTCTTTTGTAAATAAAACATAAGTGTTAAGATCAGTGTTAATAGTACATTGAACCTCTTTTACATCATTACTAGTACAGATCAGATCTGATTGTTCAGTCAATCTTGTCAGTCCCGCCTTCTTCCTTTTACACCTTCTATCTCTCTATCTATTCATTTATGGTGCGTTTTCCCAGTTCCTGGGGTCGGACGTTAATGTTTAGAGCAGAGTTTTTGTCCGGATGCCCTTCCTGACGACAACTTGTGAGACTACTGGACAATTTCAAATTTCCGATCAACCTAGTGCATGTTTTTGGACTGTGGAAGGAAACCGGAGTACCCGGAGGAAACCCACACTGACACGGGGAGAAACCCGGGACTTCTTGCTGTGAGGCGACAGTGCTAACCACTCAGCCACCGTGCCGCCCCTGGTTTTACACCTTATAGATGGAAACATAAAACACATAAACTAGAGCCAAATCCCGACTATATGATTTTTATTTTAGATTGGACTAAATGTTATTGCAGAAAAATTGCAAAAACTAACTAAAGTGATTAAAACAATGACCAATTAAAACATCTGAGTGTGCAACAGGCATTTGTTTCAATATAAACATCGAATATATTGGGTGTTATATTCTGAATTATGTAGTTGGGTTTATAGTTGATATTGCTACTGGTTAATTATGGCAAAATACAACAGTGATTTATATTCCGATCTTGACAGTCCCGCTCTGATGGTGTTACGGTTTGAAATCTTAGCATCAGAAGTGGCTTTTCCAGAGCATGAAACGTTACTCCATTGGAATTCATTAAAACAAACTGACAGGGGTGATGTAGTTTATTCCTAAATGAAAGAGACTTGAAAGTGTGTGATTTTTTCCTTTGATTTCGGCTAAAACTGAACAGAAGCATCATAATCGAGAGGAGGGGGGGGGGATCCAAATGGAACTTCCATTTCTTTTCTGCGTTTTCATTTTATTTTCACAATGTGCATCAGATCAGGTGACAAAATACTGTCGAAAGATTTCGATCGTTAGGTTGTCGTTAATTGCTTGTTTAGTGCAAAGCATGAAAGGACAGTGAGAGTGAGGGTTCTTCAAAAAACACACACGACGTGAAAATAAAACTAAAAACACAAACTGAAACACCACAACAAGTGAGTGGCTATTTTCAAGAGCCGGATTGACTTTAAGAATAAAAGCAGCTAAAGAATAAATTCTCTTTGGTGGCTTTGATGTGTGTTTTATTTTCCGAAGTCGCCTAATCACACGGCCTGTAAACTGTTAAGAATGCTGAGCTATCAGATACGACATCTTTCCAGTGCACTTAAAGCTAAATTCTAAACATCTGTACAGTAATAAAGCATTCAGGAATAATGATGCAATATTGTAAAGATGACATTACTGCATTTTAACTATTTTTATATTACATTCTTCTCATCACCGATAGACTTTGGACACATTTAGTTTGGTTTGTTTCATCACACTAGATTCTGTGTATCGAAACAAAAGTCCGAAAAATGCTTATTTGGTTAGTTAGTCTATTTATAATTGAAATTGTCATGATTAACATGCATATTTACAAGATCTCTCTCTCTCTCTCTCTCTCTCTCTGTCTGTGTGTGTGTGTGTTGTCTCCACATGTAATCTTTATGTGTGTGATTGTCGTCTCATGTAATCTTTGTGTGTGTGTGTGTGACGCCTACACGTGTAATTTGTGTGTGTTGTCTCCATGTGTAATTTATGTGTGTGTGTGTGTGTGTGTGTGTGTTGTCTCGTCTCCATGTGTAAATTGTGTGTGTGTGTGTTGTCTGCATGTGTATTTTGTGTGTGTGTATGTTGTCTCGTCTCCATGTGTAATTTGTGTGTGTGTGTGTGTGTGTTGTCTGCATGTGTAATTTGTGTATGTGTGTTTGTTGTGTGTTATCTTCATGTGTAATATTTGTGTGTGATGTCTACATATGTAATTTGTGTTTGTGTTGTCTCCATGTGTTATTTGTTTGTGTGCGTGTGTGTGTGTGTGTGTTGTCTCGTTTCCATGTGTAATTTGTGTGTGTGCGTGTGTGTTGTCTACATGTGTAATTTGTGTTTGTGTTGTCTCCATGTGTTATTTGTGTGTGTGTGTGTGTGTGTGTATGTGTTTGTGTTGTCTCCATGTGTAATCTGTGTGTGTTTGTCTTTACAGGTTCCTGAGCTGTGGGAGAAATCTGTAGAGAGATTATCAGTGATAATAACGTCTCTCCTCCGGGACCGAAACTCTGCCTTTACAGGACAGCTCTTCCAGACCTAAATCATCGTTACACACCCCTGCAACATATGGACTGAACATGCCAAGTTTTTTTAATTAAGCATCTTCTGCAGCCCCGTATATACACACACTCACCTTTATTAAAACAAAACATGTTTAAAGTAATATCGTTGTTGGTGTTCTCATTCTTCTTTTCACATGCAGTTAGTAATGGGCCACTTGAGATCGTTCATAAGACACTATAAATCTAATTGGTTGCACTAGTTCCTGTAAATAATGACGATTAATCTCAGTTTTCCAGAAGCTTTTGATAATGTATTATTTTATCGCTTTTAACCAAGATAGAATAAATTTCCTGTTATTTCACATCCAGAATACAATCACCACACTGCTATCGCGTTTTCCGAGTCAAGAGGCACGGTGCTTTGTACAATGAATTAAAAAGGGGTGGGAAATAAGGTGGTCCATCTGCTTCATAAAACTAGACTGCTTCATTGTATTGGATCTTACAGAGAGTAACAAACGAGATCTATGTTTAATAAAATCATTTACATCAGTTGTTATGTGATGGGTTCTACAGTAATGAAGAAATGCAGTAATACATCAGGGCAGTAAAGCTGACCAAAGAAGTCCTGCTGGTAAGTAAACTTTATTACACCTAATTTCTGTCAACATAGTAGATCCGACACCAACCAGGCCGAACGTTTTATCCACTGACACGAGAATAAATGATTATTAAAGCTGTAACCATGCACGAATCGATTCACGATTTGATTCAAGCTTGATTCATGTGTGTTTTTCTCCGTAATTAGTAGAAGGCGTGTTTAGTGATATATGCACTGGTCACCTAGTTACCTCCTGTTAGTGGGTGGGATATATCAAGCAGCAAGTGAACACTTTATCTTCCAAGTTTATGTTAGAAGCAGGGAAGATGTGTCAAATCTTTTTTTTCCTCCTAATTATCTGTCAAAATTGGTCAAAATAGGGTTATGGGTCACTGGCGTCCATGTGGACTGATCCAACACATGAGCTATACGGGCTCGGACTGCTGAAAAAGTGAATGCTGATTCTGATAGAATGGTGGTCATGAGCATATTATCTCTGATCTGCATATAAACAAGTCACTGCTTCTATCTTTTACCTTAAACTTGAGATAAACGTATTAAATGATTAAACGATTTATTCATCCGTGTCAAAGTCTATGTGTATATGTGATTGGTCTCTTCCGGAGTCCTGCACAATAGAGGAAATCAGAAGCAGATTAGAATTTTAAAAGAATCTAAATGCACCAGATGTTACACAAACGGTGGTCCGAGGAAACATTTGGAAAGCTAAATATTGCTTACTGACTGAATGAGAAGCTTTAATAATCATATCTATATTAACAGTTAATAATAGTAAGATTCTCAGTCTTTCCTGGATGCTGTTTGTGTTCCAACCTATGATTACAATCACCTGTTTGAAACCACATGATCGCAGCCCATAAATTGCTTCCATCCCAATTTGTTTTGTAACGTGTTGCCCAAATAGAGGTTCATGAATGAAACATGAAATATCTCAGATTCATTTCTTTTGCAATCATTTTCTATACCGTCTGTTGTACAGACATGATGTACTAATGATTTGTAAATTCTGTCGTTGCAGTGGTTTATTCCCGCAGCGCCGGAGTTCAGGACTCCACTTGAATAAGATGTTTATGCCAGTAAACAGCTGCTTGGTGGCAAATGGGAATGACACAACAGGACCCATCGGCATGGAGTTTCCTCACGTGCCCTACATCACGGTGGAAGTAATAATATCCATTCTGTCTATATCATCTAATGTACTGGTCTGTGTGGCTGTGGGGTGTAACAAGAAGCTCAGAACGGTCACTAATTACTTCCTGGTATCTTTGGCGGTGGCTGATTTTTTCGTTGGTGCTTTGGCCATCCCATGCACTATCATAACAGACCTGGGTTTACCCCACCACCACCTGTACCTGTGCGTCGGTATCATCTTCATGCTAATCATGTTCACCCAGAGTTCCATCTTCAGTCTGTTGGCGGTGGCGTTGGAGCGCTACGTGGCCATACTCTTGCCCTTCCGATATCATGTTCTACTCCAGCCCCGGAATGCAAAGCTGCTCATCCTGGTCATCTGGGTTCTGTCTTTCGTTCTGAGCTCAGTGCCACTGCTGGGCGGGCAGATCCGATTAAGTGGGGCAGATTGGATTGGGTACTGCTTTTTCTTCTGTGTGGTGGACATTTCCTACTTGGTTTACTTTAATTTCTTTATTTGCGTGGTTGTTCCCCTTCTGGTCATGTTTCTCATTTACGTCCATGTGTTCATCACGGTGAGAGGTCACGTCAAGCGGATCACGGCCTTCGGCGTCTCCCGTGATGGAAGAATGCGCAAAGAGGCAACGAAAGCCACGTCGATTTTTCTTCTGGTCTTCGTTTTTGCCTTCTGCTGGATGCCCATACATGTTATTAACTGTGTGCAGTTCTTCCATCCGCTGTACACAGCACCTGTACCGCTGGTCTTATCTGCCATCGTTCTCTCACATGTTAATTCAGTCGTTA
This sequence comes from Hoplisoma paleatum, assembly GCA_028565875.1. Classification (NCBI taxonomy): domain Eukaryota; kingdom Metazoa; phylum Chordata; class Actinopteri; order Siluriformes; family Callichthyidae; genus Hoplisoma; species Hoplisoma paleatum. The sequence continues at coordinate 3,192,518 of JAOTRQ010000032.1, forward strand.
ACCCTCTGCTATATGCATACAGGATGAAATCATTCAGACTTGCGTTTAAAAGAATTTTTCTTTGCTGTAGGGTGAGTCCTCCAGTCACGGACACCACTGACACGAATGGTGCCTGAATAGCAGGAGGACATTTACTCACGTTACTGTTAGAAAGTCAACATTTTCAATCACATTCGTTACAGAGTAAAAACAACAACAACAACAAACAAGCACACTATAATTATCTTTGGAAAACGCTACCATGAATTGGGTTGCCAGATTGCATAGGCTTTCAGACAATATCTATTTTAAAATGACTTTAAAGTTAAGAAAATTTGCACATTTGGCAACACTGAACATAGCACAGACAAAGAGGCTCATAATTTATAAAAGAATACAAGTAACAAAGAAATTATTAGACTAAAATTCTCTCTCTCTCTCTCTCTCTCTCTCTCTCTCTCTCTCTCTCTCTCTCTCTCTCTCTCTCTGTGTGTGTGTGTGT
>JAOTRQ010000032.1:3309983-3322728 GCA_028565875.1 Hoplisoma paleatum
GGCAACCTACCCCGTAAAATGTAATTGCCGAGATACTCTGGGGATCGGTAACGGTCCACAGAGTAACCCAGGGTCGATTTCGACTGATGGGTAAAATAGAATAGAATATACATATACATCTGGTTTATTAATCATTTGCAGCATACACCAGCTATAAAAACTTCTCGCATTTAGCAAATACGAAAAATTTCAAAATGACTTAATGAAAGGAAAATAGTTCCAATAAGTCTAAAAAGAGCAAATGTGGTGCCTAATTTGCAGGTGCATCACTCACACAATGTTAACGTATTATATGTTAAATTTAGATAACTGCTTCAAGAAAGAAGAACAATGATTAAGTAAAATATCACTAACAGTGATAAACATCACCTTACAGCATAACTGTGAAATGCAACTCACACTTTTGACTTCATCTCAACAAAAGGTTGAACGCAATTTCCAAACTCTTTTTGTTAAGAACCAATTAGCTCTTTTTATATTATAACGACAAAATGGAGAACTTTAAGACTTGTCTACTTTGATTTTACTGAGACAGTATAAACCAAACAGTGCAATGTATTGTCTGTTCAGAATAATTTCATTTATTATTATACAGAACATCAATTCCAAAGAAAGATTGGAGTTCATACTTGGAAATATATCTCAACCTAAGTTAACTCTTAAATAACTATTAACATGTTTGCAATAAACTTTGAGCTAATATGTTCTTAAACACACAATTTAATTAGAATGTTTTACCAAAGACGACAATCAAAAACACGTGAAGTTGGAATCTGATCCCAAACTTCTCCATATGGCTTTATTTGTGTGCATCTGGCTCAGCAAGAGGCATACAGTTACAAACCTATATTTCCAGCTTTATTCTCACCTCACCAAATGTGAAAATTGAAGGCAGAAGGATCGTGTGACGGGATTAATTAGACAAGGCCAAGTGAAGTCACACTCTTCATGGCAACACACTTGAACCTTCAATTACGCACTGCACAGAGCAATTAAAAACCTCCGGCTCCTGCACTGTCCAACAGTGTCTACCTGTTACTGGAGCTAGCTTGCTCTGTAGGGCCCCTCCAGGGACAGCAGACCATCTACAGGGCCAATCCACAGGTCGGTAATTACAATTGATCAATTGTTGTCGGGAGGTGAAATGACTTGTTTGTTTTAGCCTGGGCTCAATTTGAAAGGTCCATTTTTAAGGTCTTATTTATATTTCAGATGCTTTAGAAAAGAAAGCACAAGAGAGAGAGAAAGAGTGAGAGAGAGAGGAGACTGGGAATTGACCGTTTCTAATCATGATAGCACCAGATCTTTTTGTTTCGTCTCTTTGTTTCTGTTGGACTGAATTCGAAAGCTGTGTACAAAATTGCCCAATTGCATTTGCGCGTTATATCTGCTAAATACAGTTTCAGCTTTTGCAAGAAAGTACGAATAGTGACTATTATAATGATGCTTTCTTATGACTGCATGCCGTAAACAGTGTTTTTTATTAAAACATTTATTTTCTCAAGGCACAATCAAAAAATAATCTCACTCATATAAAAAACTATAAGGTGGCTACATTTGCAAGTTGTAAGTAGATCAACTTCAGTCTCTGTTCAGTGGGAAGTTATGAATAAATGAGTAAGAATGTGAGAGAAATTACTTTTGATGCAGCATAAATATAGTTCTGCATTTTAATAATGATTATCATTTAATTAATAATTTAATAATTGTTTAAATGACCTGTTTATGTGTAGATTTGTAAGTTATAAGCGTATTTCTTATAGTCAACTATTTGTTTGTCTATATAGTTTATACTCTATCTAAATCGTACAAGTAAATAAAGTGACTTTTATTATTAGTTTGGTTTGAGTACATTTGGTTTATTTCTCTATAAGATGAGTGTTTACTGTTACTCATTAAACTCTCGTTTATGCTTGCATAAAGGGAAAGAAATACAAAAGTTTTCATAAAATTTTCATTAAAATAGTTTTAGGATTGAATCCTGCAAAACAGCATCCTCAACTATATCAAAGCTAAAGAAATACTTCAAAGTATTGGGATGGCAGTTCTATAATTTATTACACTATGCCAGGATAAGACAGCCATCTTGCCATTTCTGGCACATGATATATACACTGTGTGTTAAACAAAACAGGCTTTGATAGAATATTGTCAGTCTTGTAATGAGTTGGCAGTGGTAGATGAAACTCCCCCTATGTTTCATTTTGACATGCACAGTGGGGTCTTTCACGTGGATGTGCTCCACTTGACTGTGCCCTTGCTGCACCAGTCTCAGGGATGGCACCCCCAGCACTGCCTACATCCATACAGCACCAAACTTGATTGATTTGCACTTCTTTGGTTGCGTTTCACAGAGAAATGTTATAAATAAGATGCCTGAGCAAAGCATACTGGCCTACTGTATGTGAACAAACCACAAAAGAATGATACACTATCTATATACTGTAATATAGAATAGAATAGAATAGAATTCAACTTTATTGTCATTGCACATATCACAAGTACAGAGCAACGAAATATATATATGTATGTATAAATATATATATATATGTATTTTTGTGAAACCATTGTTCATTTAAAGCTTTAAAAAAACTTTTTATACTCTAATGTGAATTGACTTAGTACATTACAAAATTTTTTTTTAACTTTTTACCTTAATTGTTTGTTATTCGTTATTGTCTGTTGGGCTTGGAGAACCACAGAAACCGCAATTTCTGTTATGTTATTAAGGTGCAGACTGTATCGTATAATAAAAGTCTTAGTACATGTGGCTTTATGAGCTCCTGAGTAACTTGTAGCTGCACTACGTGTGTATGTAATTACGGACTTCTACATTTATTCTCACATCCGACTGAAGTATCATGATGTAGGAAACTTCAAACACTGTTCTGAGAATAATGCACAGTCAGTGTCATACACAAAGTCCCACAAGTTGAAAAAATGCTTGTAGGGACTGAGATTAGCTCATGAGGCCCATTTTTATTTAAACATTTCACAGCTGCAAACCTTAAATGCTTTAATATGTGCACAATACACAATTTTAAACAAGGTAAACAAGTTTCAGTTTTCTGATTCATTATTTTTTCATTAACCACTTCATTGTGATCCATCCTAATCTGAGAAACATAAATTATAAAAAAAAGTCACTTTCCTATTAATATTGTACATTAACTTTTTACATTAACAATTAACTTTTCCCGCTTATTTTTTAACAAATTGGTGATTATTTGTGATATTGTGTATATTTTGTAAACTATGTTGTGGCTGAGAAAAAAAAGAAATTGCTGGTTGTACCATAAATGACTCTGTATGTAACAAATACAGCTTGATTTGATTTGATTTGAACCAGATATAAAATAAAAAAGAATAACATGATATTGCAGAGACTAAGAGAGAATAAAATAAGTATAAGATTGCAATGAGAACGTGAGAGATGTGGGTTTGTGGTCCTGTCTCTTGCTAGAAGCAGCATCTCTCACACTTTTCCAATTAACAGTTCTGTGTTTTAGTGTTCATCTGTGTGAAGTTTGGTCTTTTTTTCCTATTTACAGCCGAGAAAAGTGTTTGTTTTTGATAAAGATGCAAAAAGGTTGAGATGTCAGAGACATTATGTATGCAATGGCACATTCATTAAAAGCAAATTAGATTTATTTATTAGATTTATTTATTAGTTATTACATTTATTTCAGTATGAAGTGTTTAGGGAAGGAAAGAGAAAATGAAGTACAAACTAATTGTTCTGTGTTCTTCGCTAGTTTGCATTCATTATTAATAAATACAAAAACACAGAGCACGATAGTTTATAAAAATAATATTGAGATTTCTTTGGTGAAAGATTTCTTTTGAGCTGAAGGTTGAAGAATGCTGAAGACCAGTGTGTTGCACTGCTGTTGTGTTTTGTACCTTATTAACTCGTTTTCTTTTCCTTTGGAAAAACAGAGCCAAACTTGAACCATGCAGGCTTTCATTCTCATTGTGGCTGCAAATTGACAGCTCTCCTTTAAGGTCTTGGCAGGTAATGAAGATTTAATGTTGAAATTATGATCATTATAACAAAATGACTGATTTTGAGAGCAGCTGATGAGCTATTAATTTAACCTTGCCTTCCTGTAATAATGCTGGACGGTCTGCCAGTTATTAGATCATAATTAGCTCGCGCTATCTGCATGGAATCAGGCTCACAGCAAGTCAACTCTGAGTTACATGGTGAGACAAGTAGTTCGTAATCATATACAGGAATAAACAGGCATTTCTTAAGGGTCTTATGGGTCAAAGTTGAAGATCAATGCATATTGTATTCACTAATGTCTGACATGTCACAAATATTTAATTAAGTATATTACATTCCCAATAATAAACTGTATGTATAGTTCACGCCTTCAATATTACTCCAAGAAAACAATCTTTCTAGAGCCATAACTGCTATGTTCTTTTTCAAGAATGAATACAATCACAATAATTTGAAGTAAATTAAATGAGATAAACAAATTTAACTGAATTGGTATTTGTAGAGTTTTTTATTGTTTAAAAACTGTAATAGTCGCTACATGTAAATATATGGCACTTATGGGGACTGTAAATACATCTGTCAGTATAATCACTTTAGTACAGTCTTTTGACAAGAAGATGGAAACTGAAGATTCAATTGTTTAGATCATTCGAGGGGGAAAGCGTCATCACTTCATGTGAGATATTTTCTTTGGTCGAGAGTGGTTGATGCTCCAGAAAACACAATGTGACAAGCTCACGGTGTTTGATTCAGTGCAGCTACAACCAAAGACAGGCAAAGAAACAGTCATGGTATTGTCTGTAATTATGTCTAAAATACCTCAGTGGGACAGCAGGAGATAGTGTAACACCACATGGTGTGTGTGTGTGTGTGTGTGTGTGTGTGTGTGTGTGTGTGTGTGTGTGTGTGTGTGTGTGTGTGTGTGTGTGTGCAAGTGTTTGTGTGCGTGCATGCGTGCGTGCGTGTGTGTGCGTGTGTTTGTGTAGTTCTTTATGTACTTTATATACATCCTGTTTTCTAATCCGGTCCCAACTATTCGCAACATGTCTCAAAGTCAGGTTAATTTTATTGATTATTTAATTAATTAAAAAGTGCTCTTTTGTACAAAATTGTAAACAAAACGTATTTTGGCCAATGGATTAGTAGCGCCTACACAAAACTAACAAAAACTGCAGACAAATGATACAAAGCCTCATACAGAGACTGTGAGGAATAAGCATTTGTAGAGAGAATGTGAGATGAGAGAGAGAGAGAGAGAAAGAGAGAGAGAGAGAGAGAGAGAGAGAGAGAGTATTCCAAGTGGCAGTCCGCCATATGGATGGGTTTTACACAGAACTGGCCAGCAGTTTTGTTGTTGTCATACTGTGACCGCGTAAACATGAAACATTTAACAAATGTTTTGATTGAATGTTTCGATACCATTCGGCATGCAGAGGTCAGGTGTAAACTGGTCACTCGTGTCACGAATGTTCTTATTAAACAACACAGGGTTAAGTGCTATCACTTTGCTGCAAGTGCATAATTAGTACATACAGGACAAGGTTTAATGGTACATATAATTAATTTATGGTTAAATGCTTTGTCATTGGATCTGTGTACCTATAATAGCAGAGATTTGGATCTTTAGCACCCAAGCACAATCCTTCCCGCTACTGTTCCAAATAACATTCACCTTTCACAATCTATTACAAAACATCTTTATATCATTTATTATATAATTTTATCATAAATAATTAATGAGGATCGATCAAGATATTAATAAACATTTTTTTTGCTTTAGACTGAGCACTTGTTCCAGTAATTCTAATAATGCAGCTATAGCCACGTACGGTGCTGTGTTTAAAACCATCATCCAGGCTTAGGTGTAAATGCACCCAGCAATCCTTAGCCTCTCTCCTTTGGGTGAGAAATATGATGCTGAGATGGGAGCATAGTGTTTTATGTTATAGCCCTGAGCCTGCTGCATTTGGAACACGACTGCTTATCCAATTAAATGCCCCTTTTTCTCACTTTGTCACAGTTCGAATTATAGCTCAGCAAGTCAGTTTTCTGAGACAATAACTTGCTAATTACAATAAACAAGTGGCATTTCTCATTACTCTAAAAACTATGCTGTAAAATATTTAGAGAGATAGAAGAAACAGTATTGGAATAGGTAGAAAAAGATATTAAACACTATTGATGTAATGTAATATGTGCTTAAATACACCTCAGTGCTTATATTCAAATTTGTTTTTAACCGTTCCAGTCACATCCGACCCGTTGGGTGCTCTGCGGATTGCTACCGATCCCTACGGAAATACGAGGAGAAGATGCAAAATTCACACAGAAAACCTGTCCTGGACCAACCCGTGAGGGGACAGTGATACTGTATATACCATACCATGTCTATCCATGGTTTTTAGGTATAATTATAAACAAAAAGCAAGTACATGTTATGTTTACAAGTTAACGGATATCTAACCAACAGCTTGTTGATCATGGCATTTTTAAAACAACAAATGTTAAGAAGTGGCCACCTCTTAATTCCCATTTTAGCAATGCTTTCCACAAGACTTTGGAGTCAGCTATACCGTATTTGCTTATACAGTTAAAGGTTTTGATTATATTATACATATCTCTAGTATACATCTTTAAGATAACTTCTTAGTCACTTACGACTTTAACTACATAAAAATACACCATTTAAAGGTCTTGTTTTGTCCACATGAAGAGACTTTTACTACAGTGTTTTCAATATTTCAGAAGCAATTACTTGACATCATTGATTTTATACACCTGGTAGTAATAAACGTCTATATAAATGTAACAACTAAGCGAATGCAATTATGCTCATTTTAACACCTAATTATAGCATTTCCAGACTGACATAATAAAATGCACTTAGGATTCTGTGGACCTAATCTCTAAAAGAAATGCATGGATGATTGAACATGTTTATCACCTTGTTGTTTAAAATAGCATTGGTGGTGGCACCGAGCAGTGTGTCCTGTTGATTGGAGCTCTGACGGCCCACCGTTTGTCAGCGCTCTCTAAAACCTCATCGCGGAGCAGCGGGGCTCCCTGATTACTTAATTGCTTGTAAGGAGCTCATTAATGCACCCTATCCATCATAAGTTGTGTGGTGAGAAAGAACAGAAAGAAGGAGACTTATCAACAGAAACCACCGTGAGTACCTTAGATCTTTTTGAGGTGAAGTGATTTTTGAACTTCTGTTCATCCTTTTCAACATTTAGTTGTAGATTACATAAATGATTATTATAAGTTTTCCCCCCCTCAGGTAATCTGACCCACTGTGAGCCTTAACAAGTTAAAACTGAGGTACATTTAGACCATGAATGTATGAACAAACAAGCTATGTCCTTAGTGAAGGACATCAAATCACTTTAAATCATGATTTAAAATGCTGATTTATCAATGTTACAATGATGTCTTGTATTGCATTCGTACGTCAAGGTTTTTTACTGGGCCGACCCTAAAATATACTGTACACTGTATACATCTATTCTAAAACTGCTTTATGGTTTAAACCTATAAGACAATACAGGGTAAAGAGCCCATCTGGTGCATGTTCTCGAAGGCAAACTCACAAAAAGCAGTAAATTTATTATAATTTTGACAGTACATGGTTTACTTTTTTCCTTAAACTCTACCACTCCTAAAACTCAATTGGATATTTTTCTTTTGTGGCCTTTCTCACCACAAAAAAAATGTTCTTGCAGGAATCAGAATCTGGTGGAACATGAGCAATACAAATGAGCGTTATATAGGTTCAGTATGTAACCTATATAACTAGGTAATCACATAAGACAGAATCTGCTCCAAACACCAACATTGTACTGTGTAAAGTTTTAAGACAATTACTATTAATATTTAATGGATAACATAAGACTTTAGTGTTTATTATTTGTTTAATATTAATAATGTGGGCGTACGAGTGGCATAATGGATCTCACAACAAGAAATCCTGGGTTCCAGCCTCAGGTGAAGCGATCTAGCACAGTTGTATTTGGAAGCACTGAAGTCATCACCTAGTCATCACATAAATAATAATAATAATTATTATTATTATTAATTGTCAGAACACAAACTGGCAGATTTAATATTAAGATTATTTGTTGCATGTTATGACTGAGATATGTTTATATGTTGACTATTTGTTAGTTGGTACAACTAATAATTTACACCAGATGGGTGGCCACGTCATTATGAATCCTCTAATCATCCTTCTTAATTAACAACATACATGGGTTAAGTATATTCTTTATTTTCCTATAAATGTCTTTTGTATACTGTGGTTGACATTCGACTGTAATGTTTTCATTACTCGGACATCAAAGATGTTTATTACATCAAGCTATGATAAGTACAAGAAATGTTAACCACATAAGAACAGCTTCTTTATTATCATATGGTGATTTTTGTGGCTGTTTTGACTTGTTTAGTATCTGATTGTCTGTCTAATCATGTCAGTGAACTTTGATTTGTAACTAATATTTTTCTTAGGCACTTTGATGACAAGAACCTATTTGATGCAGTTGTGTTACTTTTCAATAACACTGAAAGCAAGAATATTATTTGAATATTTGTGTCATTTGCATTTACCACAGTTTCAACTTCCTAAAATGGCTCACTGGAAAGATGTAAATAATCTTTTTTAGCTTCACGGCTTTGTTCCAGTTCTTAAGTTTGCACAACGCCGATCAAAACTTAAGTAGGAAAATCCAGAACAATACAATGATGCACACATCATCATTGCAATGAATAGATTTTTGTCTCGACTATATATTATACTATATATCTTGTTTATTTTGATTTAATTAATAAAAAATATTATTTAATTATATTGTTATATTATTTTAAATTAATCCATTTAGGATAATGGACTGCATTGCGAAAGCTTTTTATGTTGAAAAGTAAAAGTAGCATCATTGCAGTAAGCAATGTAAAACTTCTATACAAACAGCAGCACGTACCAACTTTTTAACATATGGTACATTGGTATATTTGTTATAATCTCTAATCTATAATAATTTGTTTTAAACTCTCAGTCAAGAAATCATAAATATTGTTCCGGAACTCTTTAAATTTCCTATATGACTATAACGGCAGCCACATGCCTTAACTGTATATCGTAAACCTTTTGTTTAAACTTTTCTTCCTCTGGAAACTTCTACAATTTGTCATTGTTTCTGATGTTCTTGTGCTCTAATAACCAAAATGCTACATATTTTAGAATCTGCACCTATACACCCTTGCATCACCCAGAGTTCAAACCTATACATAAACAGGTGCAGAATAAGGCTTAGATGCTTGGCATATTAATTGCCGATCATTTGCAAAACGGGGTGGAAAAAAATCCTTTGCCAAAAGCAAGTCTTAGGAGCCTCCAGCTGGGAGCGTCAGGGGCAGGCTTGTTGGCATCATGGCAGCATATGTTTGGTGCCAAGAACACCAACGATTTGCATTTTCTTTATATCATTTTTACAAAGCCAAAATGCTCTCTCTTGTGTAGAAATGATCTGGATTTGAGTCTTGCAATTAATCACAAGTGAAATATATTTGACGATGAAAAGGCCTAATTCTAGTCGGGGAATTTTTTTTTGTGAGAGTGGGAGCAATCAGTTACTTGCGTAACATCTGCACAGAGCTTCTCCACGCAGGGTGATGAATGTGCCTTTAGGCTTGTATAGTTTGCCTTCATTTAGACTGGCTTGAAGGATAGAAAGAAAAATAGCACCGTACTGTAAGTGAGGTACTGAAAACACAATCAGTCATTTGCGGGCTGATGAAAACCACTTTCTTTGTCTCATAGAGTAAAATGCACATTTTTTGCTCAGGCTGAATATGAAATGGCAGACGGCCATGTTTTGACGCAGTACAAGCGACAAGAAACTTGTGTGCACTTTCTAAAATGTATTCATACGTTAGCGATGGTGCCTTTAAAGTTTCTTTTAGAAGTTTTATCCATAGTTTTATAGTTTTGTACATGTGAATAACCCAGAATAATTTGTACTTTAGAACTTTTACTTCAAATCTAAAAATGAAAGCACACACACACATTTACGATACAATATTGTTTGATTGTGATTGAATAGTCGTGCATTTTTAGAGTAACAACTTTAAAGCTTTGAGTTACTTTTGTTTAAAATGTTGCTTGCATAGCTGTTGGCTCGCAGACAAGTTACTAAGGTCATAGAAATTTCTTCATTCTTCACTCTAAAGAACCAACGTGAAATGTGTTTTCTGTTATACAATCATGTACAAAAATGCCTCTCATCAATGAACTCGTTGAAAGATGATTTATTACAAAATAAACGAGTAAACATCAATAACAAAATCGCATCACTGTGGAAGCGAGTACTTTATGTGTGGTAATGATGTTTGAAGGGGATTTTAGCACCTCAGTGGGACTCTTTTTAAACCCTTTACCTCTTAGGCAGTTACTTATTTTGCAAGCCTTTGTTGTTAAACAACAAAGCGAAAGGCCCCTGATAATGTTATATTAATCAGCAGATTAATATTTCAATTTGAATTTCTTTATAGTCAAGGTGCTGTTGGCATTTCCATTTTTCCCTCCATATGTGCAGTGATGTTAAGTGGTATCATTACCATTTCTACCCGGGGTTTCTGGAGATAACAGGCACCCGTGATGGCTCTATTCAACATAGCAAGATCGGAGCTGGGGAGCACATCATGCATTTTTAACGCTGCAGTTTGCTGCTGCACCGCTGCCATAAAAAAAAATAATAATAAGGAAGCCGAGTCTTACTATCAAACAGCTGAGTCACAGACTTTGTGCTCAGTACTTCTGACCAAGTACAAGACAGAAAAAAAGAAGACATGGATCAAACTGGATCATCAAATTTTTTAGAGCAATGAATACTGCTTTTTGGAGGAAAATAGATTTTAAAATAGTGTTCAGACATCAGTCAATAAATTATATATAGCAATGGTTTTTTTTTTATTCGCTTCCAGTCATATCTGACTCTTGAGTCCGCTCTGAACTGCTACTGATACCTAGAGTTTTCTAGCAAGTGTTTTATGGAGTTGGTTGCTAGGTCTTTCTCCAGCCCGTTGTGCTACGGGGATCTTGTATATCGACAGGACGATTTCCCATCTCCAAACAACCTAATGCATGTATTTAGACTACTAACCAGAGTAACCTGAGTAAACCCGGGACTTCTTAGTACCATGTAGGCCCAAACAGAAACTTTCGATAATACTTAAATTAAGGAAATCGTTTTTTAAAGGTTTAGTAATGGTGGCACACTGGCAAAGTATGCTAGCCCAGATGCTCCAGGGTTCAAATCTCAGCAGTGCTTTCATCCAGTCAGGTGTCTGCATGGTTGGTAACAACCTGACCATTGGATGGTTCACGTTTTGAAGCAAACTAACTGCCAGTCCCAAGCTTGGATAGATTAAGATGGGTTGCATCAAAGAGGCCTGATCTGAGGATGTGCAAGTATGGTTTATTTATAGTAACAGAAAATTATTTGCATATGCATTTATAAGTGAGAAAGCACAAGCTCTGTAGGTCTGGATCATTAAAATTTATCAGACAGCATCATCTGAAGCAAAGGTCATCTGCCTTTGTCACAAGGCGGGAAAAGAAAAGTGTGTTGGGCAAGATTTTTTAAAATTAAACTGCACTGTACAATAAAACAAATCTGTACAGCATGTACAACTTATTTTAAGCTATAGCAAGCCAATAGATGTAGTTGCATTTTATTAGTCCTAGTTATGAAAGTTTAAAGTCCTAGTTATGAAATATTATATGAACGTATGTCCGTATTACAACATATAATGTACTTATTAGCATTGTTTGTGCTGCTCACTTACATTTTCTACCAATACTGTTATTGCCCCCAATCACACTGGTGGCTAATCAAACAGCACAGCTCTTAGGTAATGCTCACTGTAATTACATAAGTCCCTGGTTCTCATCATCCAGTGCAGAAAAAAAACCTAACATAATTGCAAAACACTTTTTTGACTGACAGGCTCTGATTGACACGCTATTAGATAATTGTTCACAACAGCTGATTAGTCCATGACAAGTATTATTCAAATATGGCAGCAACACCTAGGAAACCTGAGCAAAGCAAGTTCCCATCAGCATGCAAAGTGAGACCCCCACATATAGCCTACCATTACATTCATTATACCAAGAACTGCCATGAGAACTCAAATGTTTTAGCACATTTTCCACAAATTATACCGAATATGTAAATATTTTTCCCAGTAGATTACACAAGTTTGGGAACAAAATCTGGAAAATAGATCAGCTATTATATGTAGATATATAAATAGATATATAGAGTATCAGCTCTGAAAATTATCTACAGCCTTGCTGTAATACTTTATAAGACCATCATAAAAATAAATCTTCTAAATATTATAAATATTTAATTAACATGTCTTTTCTGAAGATTTTATATTATTCACGAGCCTAATTTACATACAGGACAACTTCTGGTAGTACACGAAAAGGAAGACTCAGTGGCTTTGTAAGTTTACAATACTAATTGTTAAAAGAAAATGAAAATGATAACCAATTTGTGACCAAATTAGGTGGTGATTTCTGTACCGTTCACATCACCTTAATCTGAGCATTGTAAAAGAGTATTTACAAGAACAGTTATTAAGCATAATGTTTAAAATGTAAACTTTAAAAATAGACACATTTTCAAGTAAAGTCATAAGAAGCGTATTAACTCTCTTCTATGTCATGTT
>JAOTRQ010000032.1:3342621-3368519 GCA_028565875.1 Hoplisoma paleatum
GAGGAAACCGGAGAACATGCAAACTTCCGCACAGAAAGTCCCCAGCCCGACCCGGGACATCTCGCTGTGAGGCGACAGTGCTATATATATATATATATATATATATATAAGCAGTTATAAAGGCTTGCAGAACACATTTATGCCATTTCCATTCATATCAAAGTTTCTGGGATCTGTATTTAGAAATATGTACACATTATGTTCATATAACATTTATTGTATTTTGTTTACTAGTGATTCAGAGGAAAGTTGGTCAATTTGGCCACTAGAGGGCGCATGTTTGAACATGTTTCAGATGAGAAATGTCTGATCATATGACACAGGAGGGGTGCAGTCAGTGTTTATTTTACATCTAGTAGCAAACAGAAAGAGTACGAAGAACGCATTTGTTCAGAGTTCGAGCTGTGTATAGAAACCCCCGGCAGGTTGTTTCGGGTGTTTAATAGGGTGTCATGGATTATCACTCGGGTGTGAACTTTTTGGAATGATTATGGAGATACCTGCTTCAAATACCCTGCTGAGATCACGTCTTGAAATTCCGGCACCTGGAAGAAACAGTAAACTCACTGTGATAAACAGAATTCATGGAGATTCTACTGAGGGGAAATCCCGTGTTGCCCCTGTGACGTCACGTGGGTCCCCCACAGAGCGGATCGGTGTACCGGGGGTGATGGACACCGAAGGCCGGGTGGACGAATCCCGACTGAGGCTGCACATCTTTCAAAACGGTAACAATTCCTCAGTTCATCACCATGTTTGTGTGTTTCAATCAGAATTAAATCACTGTGATATGAATCATATTTATATTCAAATTTATGTAACTTAATATCAAGAATGCAGTCCGTGTTTACACATTCTGGACTGGATCAAAACTAATTTAGGCAGGATGGATCTCAAATCCATCCCTGAAGAACACAGTCAGTCTGCCAATACCACTTCTGCATGTAGAAAGTGACCAGCGGTTAAGATCATACACAGATACCTGATAATCATTTAGTTAATATAATACTGTAGTTGTGTTACTTTACGCCTAATTTCATTTGAAAGAATTATAATAACAAAATATTAACAAAACACAACAATGACACTCTTCAAAACTATACTAAGGCATGAACATCCATCCAATAATCCATCCATGATCAAATGGTCACACTTGGTAAATACAGTGGAATCATGTTGCCAGTCTGTCACAGGGTACCGAGCCAAACACACAGGACAATTTCAGCATCTCCTATTAACATGACTTCATGTCTGCGGGAGTATCCGGAGGAAACCCACACAGACATCTGGGAGAAGGTACAACCTTCACACAGCAATCCCTGGATTACCAGCTCCTTACCTGGGAAACAAACCCAGAGTATATTTGGGATTCTGGCATCATGTTTTACACTGTGATCACTTTCTTGACAGAAAGGACCCGAACCACCCCTGCTAGGGATCGAATCCCACGAATCCCACCCATCCTCAACCATCTGATAGCAACTCCATGATTGGAGAAACAAGTAATGTTTGGTTAGAGATTATGATAAAGGCTGTTTGCTGTGTAAATTCCATTAACATTGATTTAGCATTTCTCAAAAACAGAGAAATCTGCTATTTGAGACACAAACACATGTTGTTCGAAAGCTGCATGTGATGCAAACTACTTCCTTTTTTGTATGATCAACACAGTGCTGTGCCTGCCGTGGCTTTACAAAACCATACCCATACTTTATTCAGTGATTTTTTTTCCTGCATAGCCTCTGAGGTCTCAGAATTGTGTAATAAGACTGACGTAGTCGGTCTTAATTCCTGCTTTTAAGGAGGGCATAAAGTCCACAAAGATTATTTGCTGTTCTGTTGTCTGCCGACTCTCATCGAGGGAAACTGTTACGATTGTGAAATGCCATTTTGGATCAATATATTTATCTACAACGATACTATGAGAATTTAATCAAAGGAACCAAACTCCATTTAGAGAGGATTCCTAGTGACTGCTGATATTGCAAATATGTGTTGTTTTTACCAGATCGTCTTGAAGCAGTTTGATACAAATAAAATGTATAATGTTATGTGCCAGATTGAGTGTGCTTAAACAGGTTATAATCCACAGAGGTCAGTGATTCTGCATTAAACAAAGTGATTCCAGGGAAGCTGGTCGAACCACCCTGACCAGGATAAATGGATGGAAAAACAAGAAAATGATTATGCTGATTATTGCACCTCATGTGTGTATGTGATGACCATTATGTACAAAAACCACGTTGAATGCTTATGCTTTGTTAATAACATAGTTTCAAATGATTTGAATAGAATTCTTATTTTCTTTTACTTCTTTAGTGTTTATTTTCAAACCTGTACAGGAACCAAGATAAAAACACTGGAAGTACATTCGGTATTCAAACGATAATAATTTTTTTGGGTTGTTGTAGGTGGTGTGTCTCCAGCAGAGCGGGGCCTGGTGTGGCGTTTTTTGTTTGGCATGTACCCCTGCAGCTCTACTTCTCTGGAGCGCTCCTTGCTACTCGAGCAACTCACTGTCCGATACGACATCATGAAGAGGAAGTGGCAGCGTCTGCTTCCTGGAGCTGTTCAGTTGCGACTGAATGGCACAGATGGTAAAATTAATTTGGAATGTTTGTCACCATTTACTGACAATAAATAATGGGAGCATTATAGCTGTGCTAAAACATGTATCTGCACTAAATCGAACAAAAATATAATCTAAAAAGTTGTTGACTGAATAGATTGCATGTAATAAATAGTAATCATTCATGGTACCCATACTTCTTCTGCCCTCAAAACAACTGGATTGCATAGGGTTTTCTCATCCTAAATCGTTCCTGTCTTGTGTTTTGAAGGGGAGCTGGTGGCAGCTGTGCAGTATTTTGAACAGCGACAGGAAAGAGAACTCCAGATGTTACAGTATCACTACCAGACTGAAGAGGTCAGAATTTCTTTTCTGCAGCTTGAGGCCCAGGTAAGTCTTCCCTCCTGCACCTGATCAGCAAATGACAAACACTAGATTAGGAATGTGTATATGACATTTCAAAGTGATTACATTTACATGCAGATGATTTTTGAACGGGTGACCTTTGATCTGGAAGAGTTACAGGAGGCGATACGCATTATCGATAAAGATGTTCCCAGGACGGACAGAAATTTACCATACTACACGTAAGTTTATATTTGTTTCTTATGCATCAAGACGATACTATAAAATACACTATATTGCCAAAAGTATTCGCTCAACCATAACAATTTGAATCAGGTTTCCCAATCATTTCCATGGCCAGGGGTGTAAAATGAAACACCTCGGCATGAAGAAATTTTACGAACATTTGTGAAAAAAGTGCCGCTCTCAGGACCTCAGTGAATTCCAGCGTAGAGTGGAGTGACGTGGAATCACTTCTCATATCAACATTGTGACCTCACAAATGTTTTTTTTCTGAAAGAATGGTCAAAAATCACCATAAAACAAACTCCTGAACTTTGTGGACAGACTTCCCAGAAGAGTAGAATAGTTTAAGGTGTATATGGTGGACCAATGTTATATTACGATGAATGAGATGTCATGAGATGACACTTTGGGCAATATAGCAAATCTTGTCTGATTCTCAGGTTTTATAGTGAAGTTTTCAAATCACTTTATTACACTGGGTTCCGTGTTTGTTTTTAGGCGACACACTGACATCTAGTGGTACAACTTGAAATTGACATGTAATTTATTATAGGTTCTCATTCTATTACATAATTATACATTCATATAATTTTACACTTTCGATTGTAGACTAACATTGATTCAATTTTATGAAGATCATGTTATAGTGAGACCATTTACTTATAAAATTAGTAGAATATAAGATTCTTTAAATGTTTTCTAAATCTCGTTGTACAATAAAAGTTTTCATATTCTTTGTGTTGTGGTTTTTCATAGGGATGAAGGACTGGGCAATCTGCTGGTACTTAGAGATATCCTCATCACTTTTGCTGCTTTTCACCCTGGTAAAGTTTTCATTGCATTAGGTGTTGCAGACTTATTCGCGTTTTCATGTGTGTTTTTCTGGGTTTCTCAGAGGTGAGTTATGCACAGGGTATGAACGATCTGTGCAGTCGCTTTCTAGAGGTTCTTGACTCTGAAGTGGACACGTACTGGAGCTTTTGCTGCTATATGGAAAAAATTTCAAAAGATTTCTGTGCAGACGGGCTGCATCGCAAAATTGGTGTGTTTTGTTTTATCATTATCTTTAACTGCAAATGTTCCTTATTTTCTTATGATTTGTGGACAGGTGCAGACAGGTCTATGTACTCATTAAACCAGGTTTAAACAAGGGGGCATGCTGTGTAACCAAACACACCCAGTAAAACAAATATTGTAATTGTCCTTTAATGAGTGCTGTTACAATTGTTGATTTGTGGTTTGGTATATTTTTTAGAATTAGAGGCAGCTTTGCTGAAAGAATTGGACCCACAACTTTATTCTCATTTAGTCACTGATAACACAGACGCACTGACCTTCTGTCACAGGTAGACAATACATACACTTTTATTTTTTCTGATCATGCAAAACATTGTATGTAATTTTATGTATCTGGTTATGTTGCTAAAACAAACAGGTGGCTGCTGTTGGGTTTCCAGCGTGAGTTTGAGCACAGTGATGCTCTCAGGCTGTTTGAGATTCTCAGTTGTGACCATTTGGAGCTCATTTCTCAGCAGGTGGATCGGGCACACTATCGGGAGAGAAGGACCAGAAAAATTAGCTTTGGTGAGGTTTATCACATAGTACTAACTTACTGCAGTAGACTAACCGTAACCCTAAACCAAGAGTTTTAAGTTTTTTCTTTAATGTGAATCACCATGTAAGAAAATGAAGGAAGCCAGATGTATTTCTGGGCATTGCTGAGATATTGCAAACACTGATCTGTACTGATACTGATTCATTTAAGTACTGTGGAGCACATGATGTGATATCTGCAAGGTTACTAAATGATTTGGTTAAATAATATCTTCTGTACATTCATTCAAAAAATATTTTCTTTTAATTATTTCAGACAAAGAGCCAGTGACTGAGCCTCATACCATTAATGTTGAGTTCACATTCGAACTCTTCCTCTGTGCCACTATTCTGCTGGAAAATCGAGATTCACTGCTTAACTGTGGCAATGAGGTGCAGCTCTTACAGTTTACAAACAGGTTCTTGTTCTTTATCTTCATTAGTTTTTCATTAGTTTTAATTTACTTTTATTCCCCTATTGTCTTTATATGTGATAATTACACTGACATGTTTGACAGTGAATTTTCATCTATATAAACAAGTTTCAGATGTTGTAGAAATCATCTCTGACTATAGACAATGTGGAGATTGCAAATCTTTGTGTGTATGTATGCAATGAATTAGTAGTTTTGATTTTCAAATTACAAACAAATTAATACAATGCATCATTTTAGTCCATAGCACTTAAAACTGTGTGTTGTGCTGTATTTGTAAGGAAGCTTGGTCCAGGCCGATTAGACATTTCGACTACTTTAGATCACCCTGCTATACACTGTCGACATGTTCTGTTTGGGGCTAACCTTAATTAATTTTATGTTTAGTCTGCAAGGGACCCTGGACCTGAACAGCAGCTTAAAAAGAGCCGAGGAGCATTTTTATAACTACTGTAAGCGCTCGGTGTGGGACTGTCTAAGCAGGCGCTGCAGAGGAAGCAAGAGCAAAGAGGAACAATTCCTTTACTTACTCCGCAACTTTTTTACATGAACTGAAACCTTTTTTTCTCTCATCAGTGATTGTCAGATTGTTTTTAAATGTCAGTTAAAATAGTCGCTGATGTAAAGACGTTAAATTTGAGAGTTGATTTTAGTATAAATGCTTGTTAAAACATTGTAGAATTGAATTATGCTGCTTATCGTCTGTATTTTTTATGTAAAGCCTCTTCAAATCCAAGTAGTCATGTAGGTGTTATAGAAATATATATTTTGTTTTAGTGTGAATGGTTCTTATTTCCTGTCATAAGAAGCGTAAAGAATATTTGTACTGCTGTCACACTGAAAACGTATTTTTGCATTTTAGTGCATATTGTTTGTCTACAGCAGTCAGAAGGGCCACAGTCCAATCATTACAGTGTTCACATACTTTTAAAAATAAACTGTGTATAGAAGGTAATTAAGTGTAGTGGTTAAGGTACTAGACTGGAAATCAAAAGGTTACTGGTACTTCAAGTCTATTGGTTCTTGCCATGTTGCTACTGTTGGGCTCTTGAACAAGGACCAAACGCTCCGACTGTACTAAATCATCACTTTGGGTACTTTAGCTATCTGCTAAATGGCATGTGTATCATATATATAATGTATATTATATCTATAGCATAAGAAGCAGTAGTTAGAAGAATTGTAGAGAATGTTGCTTGAATACTGCTTCAAACAAATATGTTATTCTTCAGCATGGTGGTTTAATGACTAAAAGGGTACAAAAGTACACAAATGTTCACGAATCCTTGCTTAAGTGCTGCTTCATTTGTGATTCTGTTTTTATGTTGCAAGCTGCTAGACCTTTAGGTAAGATTAAGTCATGGTGCATTAATAGAACATACATACACAAGCTGGCCGGGGCAATCCTGCTTCGAGAAATGCCTCAAGCTTGCGACGCTCAAGTGTCAGCGGGTCAAAAATAAATGAAACAATTTCCGGCTCTTCAGAAAGGAGATGCTGTATGTAAAAACTGCACTGAGTTCATCCAAGTGCACTGGAAACATTATTTAGGTGAATGTGATTTATCTAATTAAAAATCATCCATCCATTATATAGTTTAATCACCGTTCAACCATATTTGGAGTCTTGGTGGAACAAACACTGGGCGAATACATTAAACACCTGAACAAGCTGCCACTTTGTTGCACAGTACAGAGGCAGGCACACGTACACAGGACCCTTTAAGTATCTTTAATTAACTTGACGGCATGTAGTTGGAACGTAGGAGGAAACTCACACAGACACAGCATGCGAACACAGAAAACCCTGGTGGTGCCCAGGAATCGAACCTGGGACTTCTTGCTGTGAAACGACAGTGCTAACTACTAAGCCACCTTGCTACCTACCACCTGGATTATTGAATTAATGTGTTTTGCTACATTTATTCTTAACCATAAACAATATAAATAAAAAAAATAATACTTAATCTTCTTGAACAGTTTAGAACAGTTCTCTTGAACAGTTCTTGAACTTGTGTGTTCTAGAATGTTCCACTCGGAACACAGTGAAGTACATAAAAAATGCTTGTTTTATAAAAACCCTGTGGCCTGCACAGTGAAGTCGGGGTGTTCATTTAGGTCTTTTATAATCAAATGTGTGATAATTAAAAGGTTTTGTTGTCTACATTCATAATTCAACAAGAAGTTTTAATAATCTGTATTCTTAGAGCTTTATTTCTTCTGAGTAAATGTTTATGAAACCTACTGTAGCCAAGCGCCACAACCATGCAGATTTCATGACATAGATTTATATGTAAAATTATGAAAACTAATACAAATGTTGATGGTGCGTCTATTGACATTGTTATCAACTGTATTAGATCTGAATCACTGTCAGTGAGTCCAAATTGTGCCTGTGTGGCAGATAGTTGGCAGATTAGACCACATAAGCAGCGCTAGAAGTTTCTGGGTGGCAGGATCAGGTGACTGGGCACTGCTGTAGTTATAATAAATCAGTATTCAGTGTTTCTGTCTCTTATTCCAGCAGGACAGGAGTGTGAGCAGGCCTGTGGTATAAGCAGTGCTAAAAGAACACAATTCAGACAGTCTCACTTTAGTGCAACATTTGCTAAATAAGGTAAAATATTTTTTTTCTCAATTTTTTTGAACAGCTTTATGTTAATTGTGGTTCTAGACTTGGCTGTGATGCAACGTTGTCGTTTTTATTTATATTTTCTTTATATTATACTTAAATATGAATGTTTTAAAGTATTTACAGTGTGTTTAGATTGTTATTTACAGAGCTGAAACCTGATTATGAAGCACCTCGATCTTGTAGATGACTTTAACGGAACTACACTGAAACACACACATTAAATAAACACAGCTTAAAAAACTTAATTATGTGTATTTTCATTATTTAAAATTAACCTGTTGCTGATATACAGATTATGTGTTTCTTTTTATGTGTGGGTCAAAAATCTAATTATTTTAATAGTATAGCATTTAAAATGGCAAATACATCAAATCTTTCTTATGTTTATGCCTAAAAGCACAACGTCGATGATTATTTTACTGAAACCTTTTAAGGACTTGATTTTTATCACAAATGTAGTTATTTTTAGAACTGCTGACAGCTTATGGATTCAAGCCAGGTTTTTCTTATTTACATATTCACAGCTGAGCCTGAATGTTTTTTTTCACTTGGTTATAGATATAATGTCTAAAGGTCCAGCAGTAGGCATTGACCTGGGCACCACCTACTCATGTGTTGGCATTTTCCAGCATGGCAAAGTGGAGATCATCGCCAATGACCAAGGAAACAGAACAACACCCAGCTATGTTGCTTTTACAGACACCGAAAGGCTGATTGGAGATGCGGCCAAAAATCAGGTGGCAATGAACCCTAACAATACTGTGTTTGGTAAGGACAGTGAAATAAAACCTTGGCAGTAGCAGTCTGGGTATAAAGTAGTACAGCCAGACTGCACTTAAGACATACACAAATTAAGCGGCTGCTTATATATTACAATTATTTGTTTTACCTCTCTTTCTAAACTTACATTGAATTTGTGTAGATGCAAAAAGATTGATTGGGAGACGGTTTGACGATGCTGTGGTTCAGTCAGACATGAAACACTGGCCTTTTAAGGTGGTGAGTGATGGAGGCAAGCCCAAGGTAGAGGTTGAGTACAAGGGAGAGGTCAAGACCTTCTATCCGGAAGAGGTTTCATCGATGGTCCTCACAAAAATGAAAGAGATTGCTGAGGCATATTTGGGAAAGGTAAGTTAGGGCATATAAATGTTAGCATATAAATGTCAAAACAACCTCTCCTAACAGCCTTGGTGTTTTTACATTGTTTTTTTTTCCTGTTTAAAAAAGATTTTGCATGTTCTTGGTCAAGTTATGTTCTTCTCATGGGGTGCTTAAGAGCTAGCTCAGCTACATTATTTTATTAATATTATTTTCATTGGCGATAGTCAGAAGATGTTCTTACTCACTTCTTAGAAACTCTAGTGTGAATTGAAATAGCAAATAAAGCACTTTTATTCATAAAATTCTTGTTTTGTTTGATTTAGCCTGTTACAAATGCTGTTGTCACAGTTCCGGCTTACTTTAATGACTCTCAGCGTCAGGCAACTAAGGATGCTGGCACGATCTCTGGCCTGAATGTCCTCCGCATCATTAACGAACCGACCGCAGCAGCCATCGCCTATGGGCTGGATAAAAAGGTTTAGTGAGTCTTTTATTTCATGCAGCTGTAACAGATCTGAAAGTCTTTTTGTATTGCGAGTATTTTATACTAAATGTGTACGAAGAATAAAGGCGTTCGAAATAAATCCATTAATGAATTCATGACGATTTTTATGAATTTCCAAACATTTTGTTTGACTCTCAACTCTCTAAGGTTGGCAGTGAGCGTAATGTCCTCATTTTTGACCTGGGTGGTGGCACTTTCGATGTGTCCATACTTACTATTGAGGATGGGATCTTTGAGGTCAAGGCAACAGCCGGAGACACCCACCTTGGTGGAGAGGATTTTGACAACCGCATGGTCAACCACTTCATTAGCGAGTTCAAGCGCAAATTCAAGAAGGACATCACGGGTAACAAACGTGCAGTACGCCGCCTGAGGACAGCATGTGAACGTGCCAAGCGCACCCTGTCCTCAAGCACCCAGGCCAGCATCGAGATCGATTCACTCTATGAGGGTGCTGACTTCTACACCTCCATCACAAGGGCACGTTTTGAAGAGCTCAATGCTGATCTTTTCCGCGGAACTCTAGAACCTGTTGAGAAAGCCTTGCGTGATGCCAAAATGGACAAGTCACAGATCCATGACATTGTGCTTGTTGGAGGTTCCACTCGCATTCCCAAGATCCAGAAACTTCTACAAGACTTTTTCAATGGCCGTGATCTCAACAAGAGCATTAACCCCGATGAAGCTGTTGCCTATGGAGCAGGTACTGAAAATCAAGTAGCACTTATTACAGTAGTTAAAATAATCATACATTAATTTCTAAAATATTTATATATTATTTTGCAGCTGTCCAAGCAGCTATCTTGTCAGGAGATACGTCAGAAAATGTACAAGATCTACTGCTGTTGGACGTCACTCCTTTATCTCTGGGTATTGAGACAGCTGGAGGGGTCATGACTGTGCTTATTAAAAGAAACACTACCATTCCCACTAAACAGACCCAGACATTTACTACCTACTCTGACAATCAGCCTGGCGTGTTGATCCAGGTACTCCTACTTCACTGAACCCAAAAGCTTTCTAATACAATAAGTTTTTTCATTCTTTTATCCTAATTTTTATTCAGTTGAGTAAAAGCTGTTTGCTTAACACAGCATGGTCATGTGCTTTTGGGTTATCAGGTATATGAAGGTGAACGGGCCATGACAAAAGACAACAATATTTTAGGCAAGTTTGAGCTGACTGGTATTCCCCCTGCCCCCCGAGGTGTGCCGCAAATCGAAGTGACCTTTGACATTGACGCCAATGGAATTCTCAACGTGTCTGCAGTCGACAAAAGTACTGGGAAGGAAAACAAGATCACCATCACCAATGATAAAGGTGTGGATATGAAAAAGTCTTTTCTATTTTTTTTTATTCATAGATTTTATTTGGAGTCTGTTTAAGTTGAATATATTCTTGTCCACACTCAATTTTGTTGCATATATTTCCACATTATTGTCTTTTTATTACTCTAAATGACTTTTGGTATTTAGGTCGCCTGTCTAAGGAGGACATTGAGCGAATGGTACAGGAAGCTGACAGGTACAAGGCAGAGGATGATGTCCAGAGAGATAGGGTCCAAGCCAAGAATGCTTTAGAGTCCCTATCCTTTAACATGAAGAGCACAGTGGAGGATGATAAGATCAAGGACAAGATCAGTCCAGAGGATAAAAAGACCATTATGGACAAGTGTAATGAGGTCATTGCCTGGCTGGATAGGAACCAGGTAAAAAAAATGGAGGGATTTATGGCCTTAACAGTTTTGTGATCTGCAAGTTATAATAAATTTTGACTATACAAACTGAACCCTTTCTCTCCAACACTATTCCACAGACTGCAGAAAAGGAAGAGTATGAGCACCAGCAAAAAGAACTGGAGAAAGTCTGTAACCCCATCATTTCCAAGCTATACCAGGGCGCTGGTGGAATGCCAGGTGGTGCAGGTTTTCCTGGAGGTGCAGGAGGAGGTTCTTCTTCTGGTCCCACCATTGAGGAGGTTGATTAAACCCATGTCCAGGAAGCAGAATGAGAAAACCATTTAATTAGTAACCTAACCAAAAGATATTGTAACCTATCTCTGCACCCATTAAAGTTAGTAAATGGCAGGTAATGTCAAGTGAGACCAAATGACAGCCAGTGACCAAATCTGATTGTGTCTTTCATGACAACGTACAGATTTAATTGCAGTATTTTATCAATAAGCCCCCGGTCATCTTGTAATAGTCTCTGATTTGTTAGTTAAGTTTTGGTTCTTAGTATAGCTATTATTAGAGCTGCTGAGCTTCCGCAAACAGATCTTTCTTTAGTTCAGTGTTTCAATTGTTTTTGTAGTCACACTGGAATAAAATAAAATGGATTGTCTATATTTATGTGTCTTGTATTTAAGTTTTTCACTTGCTCTGTACTTACTTAACTGTTCATCCAGTCAGGGTTGTGGTGGAAAGAGGCTGGAGATTATCTCCACTTTGCAATTAGTTCAAGGCCCACAGTAACAACCTGTATAAGGCAAAAGTCTATCACAGGGTCGGCACACATACACACACACACACGCACATTATATACAACGAGCATGATGCCTTTCAGCAACATCGCCTACTCCTAATTCTCAGTATTTGCTATTTTAACCACATTATCAAAAAAGAAACACGCCAAATACACCAACTGGCTGGTCACATCATTTGCATATGGATAAAACCCGGGTACCAGGATGTCAGCACCGCATGGCACAGGAAGACAACGCATGCGCCACAAAATACATGGAGAAGAACCTTCATTCAAAACCTGAAGGCTGTGAATGTAGTTCAAGATCGTAAACCACTGAAGATCAATCCACACAGAAAAGACCTGAACAGCACCACGTGGACATTGAACCCACCCAGGATTTTCTTTTAGTGAACCAACAGTGCTAGCAACTCAGCTACAGTTTCACCCTTCAGTACTTTATTCCTTAAAAATGAAACAGGCTGCTGACATATAGGTGGTACAAGAAATGTATCTTTCTTGTGATATAAGTAATGAAAATGTGCAAAAAAACTGTATATTAACAAATATTATATGCTTGAAATTTTGGTTTTCGCTTTTAAGTATGCTTAGGGGCCACAATATTGTTGGATCAGCACAGCTGTCAATACCTGGTTTGAAATTCATGTTCATTATAGATATCACAAGTCAATCATTTTAATAATTTCCACGTATGTGCACATGCAAATGAAACAATTCAACCAAGCAGGCTGGGCATTATATTACACAACTATTTATTTACTTACTTGTGCTTAGGGACTTGTGCTTGAAGTTGATAGTTACAATTTATAGACATTTTTTGTCTTTAGAAATCCAGATACCGATTCCATTGATGTACATGCTTATATTTTTCAAATCTAAGGTTCGATAATGTTTTTACTTACATGTGGGATTTTTCCAGGTGCTTTTACACATCTTGTGGTTTTCCCATGTTTATCAGATATAACAGGGATTATAAGAGTGGCTGGTGGGCCAGATTAGGGACATATTGGCTTGTCTGCACAATGCTGTGGGTCATTAGTTGCCTTGCTCTTGTGGCATCCACACTGGGTAAGTTAATAGACAGGGGCCCTCAATAAAAGTAATTAAAGCTAGTTAGTCGATTTAACATTTGTATGACAAAAAAAAAGCTTTAAATCTGGTAAAATCATCTACAGGTTGTGGAGTGCCCACCATCAAGCCCCAAATCAGTGGCTACAACAAAATTGTAAATGGACAGAATGCAGTTTCTGGATCCTGGCCATGGCAGGTTTCACTCCAGGTGACATATAACATTTTTGCATGTATTTTTTAATGATATATAAATTATATAAATAATTAAGCTACAGAGAATGGACTTTTTTTTTAAATTTAGGACACAACTGGCTTCCATTTCTGTGGAGGATCTCTGATCAACCAGTACTGGGTCCTCACTGCTGCCCACTGCCGAGTGACGTAAATAAAAATAATATTACATTTCAGCTTCTGTATTATGATAAATAAATTGTATTTTTGTGGTTTGCTGCACTGTTGTATGTTGTCATTTTATTGTTCAAATTCTACAGAGCCTCACGTCACCGTGTGATAATTGGAGAGCATGATCGTTCATCCAGTGCAGAGCCCCTCCAGGTTAAAAGCATTGCCAAGGTATTTAAAAGCATGTTTAATATTATACAAAAAACATATAAAACCAATAAATGAATGTTTCTCATGGATATGAATCTAATACCGGGTTTAGTAAAACATTTCAGATTTGTGTTGAACAAGTATTAGGCAAACTTTGCAATATGATGTAATCGTTTAGTGATTATGTAATATACTCAGCTGGTGGTTTGATAATTTGTGAGTACATTTTACATAATATATCTTTTAATATTTCTATTTCTCATCCCCAGGCCATTACCCATCCTTACTACAATAGTCAAAACTTTAATAATGATGTCACCCTGCTAAAGCTGTCCTCTCCAGCACAGATGACCAATCGTGTATCCCCTGTGTGCTTAGCTAGCAACAGTCCAACTGCTGGTACACGCTGTGTGACCACTGGCTGGGGCAAAACTGGATTTACCTGTGAGTCTAATATTTGTTTCAACTATCAGCTGTATGCAGATATATAAACTCATCATTTTCTCATAATCTGTTTGGTTGTATCTTTAGCAAGCCCTAATATCCTGCAGCAGACTGCCCTGCCCATCCTGAGCCAGGCTCAGTGCATGCAGTACTGGGGCCAGAATAAGATCTCAGATGCTATGATCTGTGCTGGAGCTTCTGGAGTCTCATCTTGCCAAGTGAGCATATACAGGCAAACAAATACAAGGTAGATTCGAACATCGAAGTTCATCTCTTTTAACCCCCAATGTGTGTGTATGTGTATACATCATGTGCAGGGTGACTCGGGTGGCCCATTGGTCTGTGAGAGTGCTGGTACCTGGTATCAAGTAGGTATTGTGTCTTGGGGAACAAGCAACTGCAATGTGTACACTCCTGCTGTCTATGCTCGTGTCTCTTATCTGCGAGGCTGGATTGACCAGACAGTTGCAAGTAACTGAACAGCAGCAGCTCTGCAGACGACCCGAAGAAATAGTTAGAATGACTAGTTGTGCTTTTTCTGAGTACTTAAAATATTTCTCGAGCTGGTCAAGTACTGAAAGTTTGTGCAAGCAAATTTCAATAAAAAAATCATTTTGTTAAATGTATAAGTTATTATTAAATGATTGCAATCAGTTTGCTAACAGTTGATATTTTGTAATAGAAAGATTCACAAGTGTGTGTGTGTGTGTATGTGACATCCCTCCCTAAGACTTGAGGAAGACAAGCATCAAAAGTCTTTTCTGGAGTCTGATCATAACCCTTTAATCACACACACGTCTATAAAATCTTAATAATGTTTGACTGGTCGTACAAGCTGGGCACATGCAATACATCAATTTGGTAACTTTCTAATTACAGTAGCAGTGTTTCCAGCACCACTTGCAAGCAGGCACAAAAACACAGCAGTTAAATAAATCATACTAACATACTGTTTCTATAGCATAACCAACGCATATCAAGTTTAAGCTTTATTTTAATATAATATATATTTATCTAACTTAATTTTCTTTCTATGAGAAGAACTTGAATACTGCAACTAGACTGTAAACCATGTTCAAAAGCAAAGCTTGTATCTACTTGAGCTGGCATTTGAAACATGCAGGTTCTTCAGGATGGACTGGTGTACGGTTGGAGATCTTCTGTAACTAAAAAAGCAAATGCACCCACATTGACCATCACCAGGATTAAACAATGTGTGTAAAATGTTAAAAGAAAGAAAGGAAGTCAGGTAAACCAGCCATAAGCGCAAGAGAAAATTTATTTAGCTAAGACAAACAACTTTAATAAGTTTTTGTACAAAAGGGTTTATCAGTGGAATTGGTCTGCATGGCATAAAACATGCATTTGCTTTCTCTACTGTAGTGCAGGTTGTGTGAACATTGCTCAAATACAACAATGTAGACTCCACACATCAGGTTAGTTGCACCCTACCCACCCTTCGTCCAACTGTTGACACTGCCGATGTTCAGTTTCCTTTTTTGTCGTTGTTGAACCTAAAAGTTTTTAGCCTTTTGACACAATTGAGAAGAACAATACCGAGCTAACGCACATACATCTCCTTTAAAATCTTAATGCTTTCACTGTAGCGCAGCTGGTTCTTATTAGAAGCTTCTTTCCATCTAAAACAGATACATTGTTAATATTACTTTTTATTGCATTTGACAAAGATAAAGAATTAGCCACTTTTTATTGGGCAGCATCATAACCAGCATGGCTTTTGTATAAACAGTAATAATCATACAAAGAAATCATACTTCTGCCTTATTTTCTTCCATCTCTTCATGTGGTTAAGCATGAGGGAAGGAGCTCCTCCAGTCTCTGCAGACTAAAGAATTTATTAAAAACACTTACAACATGTATTTTAGGTAATTGAAGGAGATAAAACTAATCAATTTAAACTAAAATGAAAAAAAAACTCTTAATGACAAAACATCTAAAATATAAAAGCACTTGGTTTTGTTCTGAGGATTCAGAACTTTCTTTTTGTCATTTCAAATTTGAACAGCTGATTCATTCTGCATTTTGTAAATACGTTTTTACAAGGAGTGCTTAGCTCGCTCCGTTTGGAGCCGGGGATGGCTGAAGACCCCCAGATGAATAAGAGAGCAAAATATACACAAGACATGCTGATAATATGTTTTGTTAAACTAAGTTATGCTATGAAAGTAAACTGCTGACCAGAAAAAAAATGCTTGCTTCTTACCTGGCTGTCAGGCTGCTTCTCTATTGGAGGAATTCTTGGGTTAACTGGATCACCAGATTCATTAAGTGGACAAGCAACAGGATTTGGAAGATGGTAAACATTTTCACTTTTGCCATTTAGCATCTCTGACATCTGGAAAGAGACAACACAGAAAAAAATGTAGAACTGCATCTTCTTATTGTGATTAAATTCATTGCTGGGGTTTGGTGATATCCTTTGAAATGTTAGGGTTACAGTTAAAAGGACGACGACAGCATTATCCTTTGGAGTAACTCCAGTGACCAGTACAAATGTTCTGACCTCAAGCCTATGGAATGCATTTCACTTCAATGTGATACTGATGCTGCGTTTTACATATTACACTGAAATTAAATATTTATAACATTGGCTTAATAATAAGAAAGAAGAACATCTTACCTCCTCTTCTGCTGCGCTGTGAGGTGGGATGGACATTGAGCTCTCTTTCACAGAGGGGTTGTTCTTCATCCATGATCTGCAGATGGGGTAGAGTGGAGTGTCGCTACTAAACTGTGCTAAATCGACACTGCGATCGAACAGCTTAATAATATACGAGTCTGACAGAATCAGAAAAGAATGAAGAGAGAAATTTGCATTACTATTTTGCAATCTGTATATCAGCACACTAATCTGTAAAAATCTTTAATTGAAAGCATAAGGATAAAGCAATCATGGTCACTTTCACAAATTGTGCCTAGGTGCGCTTCAATTGTGTCAAATACTACAGAGAGACACCTAAATGCATATTTTTTTTTTTAAATGAACCTTTTCGCTTTGTGTTTGAAACTTTGAAGAAGAAAAAAAAAGCTAATTAGAAGCAAGTGGTCCGATTGCTAAACTATAATAGCCAAAAATCAATACATTTAAAGTCAGACATTTACTAATACATCATAAATAGATATATGTAATTATTTCTACAAACATTTGTTTTTTAAGAAAGATTGAAACATACTTATTAGTTTAAAGTAAATCTTAGGAAATGCTTATCACACTATTTACAACCTTATCAATTAGGGCCTTGCTCAAATTAGGGCCTTGCCCCAACTGCAACAACCTAGCAGTGATGAGGTTTGAATCAGCATTCTTTAGATATAAACTTTATCCTATAGATATAAACTATAATTCAATAATAACGTCTTAAAAATGCACTTTTAATTTATACTATATCTCACTTTGTTTTTGCTGGTTAGTCTCAGGTAAACCATCATCCATTTCTTTGCGCTTCTTCCTCCGGTGCTGAGAAAATCGTGAGGATGGCCTGTGGAAAGTCCCCAATTTCTAACATGTTAGCATTCAAAGAATCGATTTCTTAATTACACACAATAAGAATGTGTTAGTAAATACAACAAGTCCAGTCATCCCTAAAATTGGTCAATCCAAAAAAATTACTAAAATACGTCCCTTGACTTTATAGTGTTAGGATTTTAACATAAAAGGTAACTAATTACATTTTATTACTTATTTTATTTATAATTATTTATTTACAAATGCATTCTGATCATTTACCAACTGTGTCTACAATAGACTTTATACAAAGCTTTCACTGTGATCTAAATGTCTTCTTATCTGTTAACATAGTAGTAAACAAATTACAAGCATTAAACCTAGTCTACCTAGGGGCTGATTCAAATACCAGTACATTCAATTTTCCTCTGTATATGCAATACATATTGCTTTTACATGACAATATATTTATTAAAAATATAAAACCTTATTTACAATACCTTTTACCAATAGACGTAGGAGACAAGTCCCTATCAAGAAAACAGTACAAGCAAATTAATTCCAGAGACAATTTAATTACAGTTGTAGAATAAACTAATCAATCTCAGGACTTAAACATAGTAACACTTGTGTACACCATAAACACTTTAAAGCACGTCACAACAAATCAAACAAATATAATTAAACCCAACTATTTCCATTGCCTGATGATCTTTCTTATGTAAAACAAACAAAGAACATACTTGTTTATGGAGTCAGATACCAATTTCCCAGCATCATCATCATTCTGATCCCTATAATAAGATTAATAACAATTACACAACAACTATCATAGTTTTGTCAAAAGATGTTAAAATATGTTGTAATGATAAACATCAGCAAAAAGAAAACATTATAAATATGGAAAATCAGCTACATGTTAAACACAGCTCAAATTGTCATTATTGCTAGTTTTACAAATCATGGGTTTGTGTTTTATCAAAATGAGCAGTGTTGTTTTCTATAAACCAAAACCAACTGATCATTTAAAAGTGTCCTCTTATTTTTTTCCCCCTGTATTAGATCACAATACATGTTCTCCTGCCACCTAGAGGGTGACACAGACTCTGATTACACAGATTACTGACCTCTCGTTGTCACTTTTGTCTACCAAGCCTTGCAGCACCGCATCCAGACGATGTCGCGCTCCAGGGCCAGCAGAGTCTATAACAAAACCAAACGGCATTGCTTATAATAAATACAACAGTCCACAACACAGCACAAATACAGAATTATTTAATAAGATACAGCTACGGCCTGGTAGTTAGATAGATATGAATGTGTCACCTAACCCCTAATGGCTCCCTCGGCACCGTGGCTATGGCTGCCCACCAGTTCGGACAGGTGTGTTCACTAATGTGTGTAAACGTGTGTTTCAGTGCTCTGCACTGATTGAAAAACTGAAAAAAAACCTCTAAAAGTAACAAACGTAGGTCAGTATGCTCTTTCCTTACCTAGCTTCTCCATCTTTATTTTGTTGTGGAGCATTTTGTCTTGTTTTCACCTAAAAAACAACAAAATATTAAATACGGCAACATCAAACCAATACAAACATAAAACAGGCATAAAACATGCAATATGATTTGCCGAGAATAATTAAACAGTAAACAGTAATTAATGTGTCATTTGCAGATGGGTTAAGCTAAAGCCGTATGTGATGTTTACATGATACTGGGCATGTTTGCTAAAATAATAAGACTTATTAATTGATCAGATACAATAATTAATTTGATTATGAAGTAAAGTAATTCAGGATAAATCCTGAAGGTGCAACCCACTAATTACTGAGCTTGTACATTAATTCCTGGGCTATTAAAGAACCCCAAACTTAACCAATCCTGTCTGTGTAGATGCCCGGTCAAAGGATAGCATCAACCTGACATTTACACCCTGTACATTTTTTTAAACATTCAAACCCAAATTAAAGTTTTCAGTTCGTAAAATAGAATGTAGGCACTGCTGTAATGTTTTATCACCTCTAGATTATAAGATGACCAAGTGCCTAAAATAGTTACCTAACCTGGTGGCTGTGTTCCAAATGGCATAGAACGTACTAACTAGTATAAGTAGTCTGTAGTCTGTAGCCATTATGGTACAATGTCTTGATTCTGGAATTAGCCAACGAGCTATTTGAAACTACAGTCTTCGTTCACATATTTGCTAAAATTTCATACAATGTACCTAAAACTATGAACATTATTCATTCAATAAAACCAATTACGCCGATACATAGTAAATACATTACCTTACTATACTAATGACGTTAAGAATTATAGACATTAGCTGTTAGCTATCTAGCTATTTTTGTTTTCAGTTAACCCGACTTTCCTCTTCGGCGCGCAACCAGCGTACTGTTTGCTTATTGGTCACTGACGATTGGTGTTCTTAGTTTTCATTGGCTAAAACTCCTGTCTGTCAGAAGATGCGTTATCTGATTGGTTTCTAGAAGAAGAAAAACGGACACTCGGGATGTGTTACAAATTGAATCAAGAAGTAAGCAAGTGTGTGTCAAATTAGCGCTACACAAATAGTCCGGATTCTCATTTAAGTGCTCTCTTTAGTGTTAAAGGTGTGATTTAGTTCGTAAGAGATGCAAACAAAAAAAATCAAAAAGCAGGTAGTTTTGTTTGTATTTCTCGAATATTTTTTCATACTGTGTATGTTTTATTAAATAAAGTTGTGTTTTGTTCGGAAACAGTTATAGGGTTGTTGTTATTATATAAACCAGAATACGTTTTGTTTTTGTTCTTTGTGGGGCTGTTAACGTTAGCTTGAAGTCTTGGTAACGTTGTGTTTTGTGTGTTAGTTTATGTTTGTCACTACAAAACTCTCAGTTGTGTTTTGTAGGGCAGGAGGACTGACACCAGCATTGTGTGTCTGGAAAAAAATGAAATCTAGGTAAGATCAACTCATAAAATCCAAGTACAGTGGAATATTAATAATAATATTGCATGGAATAATGCATTTACCCTCATTTTGTTTCAGTGAGCCTGTATTCACCAGACAGAATCCGTTTCCTGCACAATCACACCTGCCTAAAAGCCATTACAGTCCATCTAGAGTAAAAAAGATCACTAAGAAGCAGAAAAGTCAAGTAAGAGAATAAACATTTTATAATTTATATAGTTTGCAGTAACACACGTGTAATGTTGATCATCCACTATGGGACCTTTGCCCGTTGATGCCAGTCGGGATCCATCAAGTTCTTTGGACGGAAACCGGCGCACCTGAAGGAAACCCACACAAACAATGAAAGTACATGCAACGATTTCACTCAGAAAGTGCACAAAGCATCCCACCTGGGGACCAAACCCATGGTTTCGTGATGTGAAACTATCTATTAAGGCACTGTGCCGCAACATATTTAATTTTATGTTAATTAAGTAAACCTAATTATCATCTGTGTGATCTTTTCTCATTTGTCTAGGCACTGAGTCCTGTCCGAGTTGCCCACTCAGTCAGTCCTCCAGAGTCTCCAACTTACACCGAGTGTCTCAGCCCAGAAGATCAGCGCTTCCTTGATGGTTCTTATCGAATAGTTTCGGATCCTTCATCCGTCGAGGGAAAGCAGAAATTCACGGAGTCCTGGCCCTCCACTGATGAGAGCTCTTCCTGTGCAAGCACAAGTGTATCACAGCCTCAACACATCACATCGTCACAGGAGCCTTCAGTGCTGAAAAAGTAGGAATATAAGGAAAACAGTACAATACTGATTACTACTGTTTGCACTGATTACTACTGGTACTGGTCTGTTTACCAGATAATAATTATTAACCTCTTTGTGAAGAGCTAAGACCTTTTTCATTTGGATGATTTGTAATTAAAACGTACAGGTACATTGAGCGTTTTCGTTATGGAAGACCACAAAGCCGTGGGGAGAGACAAAAACTGGAAAGTGATGGAGAAGATGGTCAACCATTTTGGTGGATGGCCCCGTCTACTCTTCTGCCATCCGGTCCATCTTTAAATCAACCACGGGAAAGCTTTACAGGTATATTTTATTTAAATTGTTTAAAATTATATGGTTGTTTTGCAAATTGTACATACTGTTGTACTTTGGATAATGATTCATTTATAATGCTTTTTACAAACAGCAATTGTAGATTTTGCTCTTAAAACTGCTTATATACAGCTATGAAGACAAGTGTTATAAGGTGGTATTTCAATTGAATCATTTTTTTCACAGGATTGTATGATAGTGTAAATGACGGAAAGAGAAATCTTGAGGACCTGATCAGCCATCATCCACCCAATACTTTTCTCTTTCCTAGAAGAGAAATGCTTGACCTGAGTGTGCTGGTAAAATATGACTTGATTTGCACCCCACACGCCATCTGACTGAGACTGAAACATCTTCTTTAGAATTTTGACTGCTGAACAACTTCTCATACGAAGTCGGTGTCAGATAGTTTCGATAGTTGTTCTGTTCAAAACATTACTATTAGACTGTCAACACTTACGCCTGTTTAACAAAAGTTAGAATAGGTTTAGCAAATTGTTCATGAAGTTCCTTGCACTCTCTCACATAAAGAGATTTTACTAGTTTCATTCACTCCAGATGTTTTCTGAACGTTTTGTTTTGAGCTGTGACACATATGCTAATAAGCTGTTAGTAGAAACGCTCTTCATGATTTAATGCAAACTATGTATTTATTACATCACACTAGCACAGACATCAAAACGGCTTGTTTTTTCAGACACCAAATTAAAATTATTTTTACAGAAACCAGATGGATGGATTTTATTCAAACTTTGAGTGTAGGCACAGTGGTGACACACAAAATACAAAAAACATGCAGTGAATTATCTCCCATTCAATGTTTCAGGCCTTATCTGATACTTCTCACTGTGAGCCAGAGGAGCCGGAGATCCTTCAACTCCAGGAGAGAGCCAAAAGACTTCTGCAGAAGAGGTACCAACACCACAACCTACTGAGGTCATTTAAAAGTAAAGTTCATAACGATAACTAATAGTATGTAAACAACACTCCAAATGTTTGTGTTCAGATGTCAGGCGCAAACATTTTTAATAGATTTGATATTTAAAATAAATATATGTGACCTTAATACATTTTTGGTTCCATTATAAATGTACCCTTTAGCACGAAGGAAAGACGATTTATTTAAGTTGAAAGGTATGAAAGCTTAGGGTTAGTTCATTCTTGTGATCAATATACAAAATGTTGTTGTTTACCCTGTTCTTTGATTGTATATTTTTCCAAAATCTGATCTCATTAATGCTTGTTTGGCTAAATAGTAAACATATTTTTTTCATTATCAATATTCTCTCATCTATAATGGATTCAAGACAAAATTCTAAAAAACTGATGTGTTGCAAACAAAAGCGTCTTCAGACAAATGTTCCAATGTTCCACTTGTCGAAACCTTTAAAGCTTCTGAGTGTTCCATCTTTTGCTTACTACAACTGTAGGACCGGTTATATTTTTAAATAACCATAGCCTATAATGGCCGTTGAATGACCCTAAAAACAACATGAGTTTGTTTAAATCTCATTGTCCCTATGTTACCTGTTGTGTGATATTTTCCAGTGAGCATTCTCACAGCAGTGGATCCATTGGTGCACACATCAGCTCTGAAGGCCTTGGCTGCTCTGATTTCTCCTCTCCTGTTAGTGTTGATGAACCCACGCGAAGGCCCCTGGTCCCCAGTTTAATAGACACAGAGAACTGTAAGTGCTACAAGCCAGCAACTTTTCATTACTGAATACTGACGTCTATTTTTCACTGCGCCTGGCAAGAGTTTTAAGATATTTTAAGCTTTAAGATATTTCTACTTATTGCTTCTCAGAAGATTCGTTATATATTAGCAAATAAATAAATTCTCAATTAGTAATGAGTAATAGCGTCACTCAAATGAATGTTTAGCATTAAACATTTCTTGTCGTTGGTAGTGCTAACACATGGCATGTCTGATGAAGGTCCCATTCCTTCTCCATCTACAATGGAATCTAGAGGGTCGAAAGTTCGGCCTGAGGATGACATCTTGTTACAGTGGCGTTTGAGAAGAAAGATGGAGCAGGCGAGACAGTGGAGTCATTCTACATCTCATAACTTGGCTCTTTATCAACCAGTAATGAAAAGACCAAGTATGCAGGTACAAAAATACAAATTTAATAACAGTTATACAGATTAGTTATATAGAAGTTATATAGATCTTTGTTTCTGTTTTTATTTAATGTATTTAATTACTTTTTTAGACACAACCTGGCCCGTCATCCACATCTGCACCTTTAGATACGACAATTATTCCTACTCATCATCCAGTTCATGAGCCAGTGCTTCCTGTTGCCAGCAATGTTTACACCATATCCAGCCTTCCAACCAAAGAGGATTTTACCACTCAAAGTCACCTTGACCTTTACTCGCCCTCTGCCGGCCAGACTTGCACCAGGGAACCGCAGACTCCCTCCTCCTTCTGTCAGTCACACCCTAATGAACCTATTCAATCATTAAAAATATCAGAAGCACCCAAGTACAGTCTATCTTCATCTTTTCAATCTACACTGAGCACAGAGGAACGTTTGCACAGCCACAAAGAGAAAGAGAACAAACAGAGTATTAACACAGGAACAAGGAAAAAGGAAAAACATGAGCAAAAGTCAACCCCATTGAGTCAAAAGAAAAAATATGATAGGTATGATTTCTTTCGTATTAACTCTCTGTGTTTCCAAGCATGTAATTCTTAGTTGAATTTAATTAGGTTATTTATTATACATTTAAAATATTAGGATAAGAATTTGTGACAGATTTTATTTGATATGTACCGCTCATGATTGGCCA
This sequence comes from Hoplisoma paleatum, assembly GCA_028565875.1. Classification (NCBI taxonomy): domain Eukaryota; kingdom Metazoa; phylum Chordata; class Actinopteri; order Siluriformes; family Callichthyidae; genus Hoplisoma; species Hoplisoma paleatum. Next base: position 3,366,903 of record JAOTRQ010000032.1, read on the forward strand.
ATATGTACATTTATCCATCCCAGACATGTGGAGGACAGAGATGCCACAGAGAACAAGCAGCACATGGCCATGATCAGAGCCAGAAATGTCAGAAGTCAAGAACAGGATAACTGTCAAACACAGACATCCCGCAAAAAGAACATGGGACATCGTTCAACAAGTGGCTGTTTAAGAGAAATGCCACCATCATCGCCAATACACAGCACTCTGGGACAGGTCAGTAGTGCCACACTAAACAGTCGAAGCTCATTTAAAGTTCATTTTAACCAATCGTATTGTGGGGTGGCTGTGACGGTGTCAGCCATTGTACGACAGCCACAGAGCAGACAGGGTTAAAGGTCTTATTATAGGGCCATGTATCAGAGCCTGAATTTGAACCCCCAATCTTCCAGTTGATAGCCCAAAGCTACCACTAGGCTACACTGCCCCCCTATTTATTAGTGGGGAAAGATGTTAAATTTTGTCTGTTTGTAGTCTTTGATCAAAACCAAACCAAATTAGCAAATGCATTTATAAACATTAGCTTTGGCTTTTATTTAACATAACTATGTAAGTACTTATATTTTAAGTAATATATTTAATATACATTGTTGTCTGTTAGTCGTGCATTTCATATTTACTAATTTCTTATGCTTCTCCTGTACTGCTCTGGCAGGTTGTTTCTGAGGTGTTGTTTCTTGGTGCTGATTCACCGACCCGCTCCATAACCTCTCATTCCTCAGCCTCTCCAATACTGAACGCATCAGAACCCATCCAAATCACTACGACCTCCCAGCCTACATCAGAGTCATGTGAGGTGATAAATCAACTGATGCAAGAAGCAGTAGGTAGGATAAAGTAATGCCGGAGTAATGTGTAGATGATGTGTGTAAGGCTGACCATGAGCACAGCCAACGGTTTTAGCTCCCACCTGTTGTACTTCATTCTTTAAATAACTCTTTTATACTGTGAATGCTCATCGTCATGCTTATAATGAAGATACGCTGTAATACTCCACAGAGCTGTGATGTCATTCATTGTAGTTGGCAGTTGCACTTTCCTCTTTTGTGCCCCCTATTTTCGTTCGTCTATCAACAGTTTGACTGACTAAACTGTGCATTGGATGGAACATAAATATAATTGTTTACCAGTTATGTAAAATAATTATAATCTAATCAGGGTATTTTTAGTTAACTAAGTGGTTCTAATGTTTGTCGTGATTTTGTGTTTTGTATTTTGTCTTGTTTCCTTTTTCAAGTTTATCTATGTCACAACTGATAGTTATTTTTAAACGTGTTTTACTATGTTCGACTCTTTGTTACAGACTCAGATGGGTTGGAATTTGATGACGATCCTTTATTATTAGTTCTTCGACAGCAGAGAAAATGGGTGAAAGAACAATTACGGTGAGGTTATCTGACATAACTCATAATTAAACATTATTTATTAATAGATTTATTGATATATGACTATGGGTGGCACAGTAGCTTAATGGTTAGCACTCTTACCTCAAGATGTCCTGGGTTTGATTCCTGGGTAACCTGGTTTTGCATGTTCTCCCTATGTCAAGTCAAGTCAACTTTATTTCTATAGCGCTTTTTCCAATAGATATTGTCTCAAAGCAACTTTACAAAATGC
>JAOTRQ010000032.1:3381062-3392286 GCA_028565875.1 Hoplisoma paleatum
GGGGTGGGGGGGGGGGGGGGGGGGGGGTAAAGTTCGGAAGAAAAAAAGAGTTCCACCATGCACATGCATCTGTGCATAGATATATTTATAAAAAAGACTTGGTTTGACAGTTAAATACTTTAAATCAAAATGTTTCAGGTTCACTTTACATTGCTGCCAGGTTGCCATTGTTGGGCCTTTGAGCAAATCCATTAACCTTCCAATGCTCACACTGACTGTGTATTGTAACAGTTCTGGAGCCTGCTTTGGTAATAGGTGTCTGCCAAATGTGGTATGGTCTAGTATGATTTAATGCCAGGTTTAATCAGATAAGTTAATGGAAAAGTATTGGACAAGAAAGAATATTCTTGCTGGTTAGAACCCCACTATTCCCAGGTTGACACTTTTGGGCATTTGTATAAATGCAAGTAACCCTCAAGTGTAAATATTAAATATGGTAATTCCATTTGGATGTAAATGTGTGCATGTCAAACATATACATTTATTGCCAAGTTTAGTGCCTTATATCAGAAGAGAGGTGTTGATGGTCCATCTGGCCCAATGGTCTGGTGGTTAAAGAACTGAAAGTCGACAGGTCACTTTTAGCAAGGCACCCAACCTCTAAATACTCAATTGGCTAGGGCTACCCATCTAGCCAGGCACATATGCTCACTACTAGCCTCTAGTGGATTTTTACTAGTGTGTGTAAATGTGTGCTTCACTGCACAGATTGGCTTAAATGTTGATGAATAATTCATCTACGTTTAAGAAGCGTAGTAGTGAAAATAGTATTCTAAATCTAAATTGATTTGTAAATTAAAAAAACAAACGCATAGGTGGGCATCAACCCAGTTTTGGAATACATTTACATATTTGTATCATTCAGCAGGTGCTTTTGAAATTATTGTGACAGTGTACAGTCTAAGAAGTTAAGGGTCTAGACCTTTGATCAAAAGCCCAACAGCAGCATACTGGCAGTGATCCTATGTGAACCAGAAACTTTTAGTTTATTAGTCCAGTTAAGAACTAAACTGCCCTGAATTGCATAAGTGTAAAGTAATTATACAAATATTATAACAGGGTTACATAGTTATATCATTCGCACCATTTAAATATAAATATGAAGGTACATCTGAGAGATTTTCAGTGAATTTTTACACCGACTTTTTTAAAATCTCGGTCAGGTCATGCACAGCACAGCACAGTCTGACCAGATACCATTTCTAGCATAGCCAATTATGTCTATGTCTATTCTGCAGAGAATAGTGCAATAATACTTCCTGGAAACAATGTCCACAATATATAGTGTAATATCTAATATTTTGAATGCTTTAGTGCAGGGGTCACCAAAGTGGTGCCCGCAGGCACCAGGTCGCCCGAAAGGACCTCACGAGTCGCCTGCGGGCCTGTTCTAAAAATAACTGCATATTTTACATATTGATATTTATTTGTTTCCTACCTTGTTAAATTATTGTGAAAAAATATTGTGAAAAATTATTTACATGATCAGCATTTTCACATAGATGAATATCATTAATTATTAATAGTAACATGTAATTAAAGGTTATACATTTGTGATTTCACAAGTGTGTATCAAATTGGTAGCCCTTTAGCATTAGTTGGTACCCAAAAAGTAGCTCTCAGTTTCAAAAAGGTTGGTGACCCCTGCTTTAGTGTATAGTATATTCTTTAAATATGTGCTATGCAATACCGTTCAAGTGAATTCAACATGTTGGGTTAGTTCAATTAAGCTTTGGAACATTTATACCTCCTGCATCCACCTCATTTACCTGATCCATGCATTAGATAAAAGAGTTTTGAATGTTAGATCTACACTCACAGTGAATTCTCAAAGACTGTTATGAATTGGATCTCTGGAAGATTAATGAAACGAACACATATATCAGTGCCCTGGAGATAAGTGCCTTTCAATTAAATCAGATTGTACCCCACATCATCTCCTGCTGAGTACCGGGCACACTCCACTTCATTTCATTCCAAAAACAAACTCAGTTCAATTTAACAGTGATGCAATTACTTCCAATTCCTATCAGAACACTTCAGCCACCCACCAAGTGCTGTGAAATAGAAGCTACGCTGATGCATGAGCAATGCGGTGCAGTTTCTATTTTAGTTTCTATTTCATGGATTGCTGTTTGTCAGTTTGAACCGTTCATATATGAGCTAGAAATAATGTTACATTTAAAGTGATGTAAAACTAAATATAGGTTTATTTAACTGCATTTTCTCTTTTTTACACCTTTTCGTTGATTGTAATTTTTATCATTTTCTGGATATAATTAACTGGCTGAAAATCATATAACCAAACCATTGCCCATTTCCAATCCCAACCTTTATTATTTGTGCAGTGTTCCAATTTAAGCCTTTATTTGCATCCTTTAAATAGAATGTGTCAAACAATAAATATACTTTACATTTTAATTTAATTTATAACTTAAAATAAATAGTGTTGCATTGCATATAGTAAGCCCACTTAGTATCAATCACCATTATTATTTAATAAAAAAGTAATATTGTATTTGTAATTACAAACAACACATCTCTGAAATTAACAACAGTTCAACGGCATTCATCTAAAATGTCCGCTAAAGCGCGCTTACCACATTACAAATGGAATGACATAAAACTGTTTATTTGTCTTTAAAACATGAAACACGGAAAGTCATGTTACATTTACAATAGTTAAAAAAAGATGTTTTGCTTTGTGTGGCTGTTTGGACTGCATTTAGCAGTTTTGGCAAATACAGTGCCCCATATTTTTCAACCTCATTATGGGGCTGCGGTTTGAAGGGCCTTCCCCCACCTATACAATCTGGTCCCCCTTTCATCATTTTCAGATGGCACTACTAAATGTAATTATTCAGTATACAGTATATTCTTGATACCATTATCATTATCGATACCTTATACAGTTTCAATTTTCTCTCCTTTACTCAGTTCAAGGCTTCTTTGTATTAAAATTGGCTAAAAACAGGGGCTGGTAAGTCCTGCTGTCCACTAAAAAGAGTATGGAACAAATATTTAGTTACAGATGCTGTATATTTATTGAAATTTAGGTTTAAAATATATATTTCTTTTAAAGATTAAAAAAAAAATAATTTTAACAAAACAAAATCAAATCAAATACTAATCACATGCTTTGCTTGTTGCCATAAAAAAGTAATAAACCCCAAGATGTTCTCTATGCAGCCCCTTAGTACTCACATAGATTGTATAAACAGTTCTTGACCAATTTCCATCTCAGGACAATAATAAACGACTAGGATACATACATAAATTGTTACACTACCAGATAAGAAACTAGTACAAGCGAATTGTTTTATGGAATATAATTAGGACTGAGCCTACCTGTATTCACAGAAGGTGTCATCATTTATTACTTGAGACTCCAAGTCAGGATGAAGGTCCTCTTTTTCTTTCACTGTGGGAAGGAGGGTACAATCATTTCTTTCTGTTAATTTCATTAACACAGTAAGCTATTAAAGTAAATGAACCAATAAATTAAAACGCAAATGCTTTTTATGTAGAGAGATAGATCCATTCTGTATTGTTAATATTGCTGCACTGACAAAGAGAACTGCCGGTAATAGGATAACATCAATAACTAAAATATAAAAAACTGATATTTCTGCTTATTAAATCACTATCTTTTTTCTGCAGTAAGCATATAGAAAAATTGTAAATGCTTAACAGAGGGTAATCCTAATAGTTCGTACAGTGTTTCAATCCCATACGCACATCAATAAAGACGTCAAATTTTATGAGGAAAAGCTGCCGTTCAGTGATTTTGACTAATAGTTTAATATTAGCCTTATATATTTAAGCGTTATTTTAATTCTCTAAATTTTTATATTCCATTCTTTATTCCATCTTTCATATTTCTTTATTTCCCCCTCCCTTTCTTCATTCGCTTGTTCCATTTGCCTTTTTTTTTTACCTTTATCACTCATTTGCTTTTACTCCACTCCATCCTCTTTCTCTCCATTCCACGCCATCGAATATGATTCCTTCATGAATCTAAAGTGCCCATGTGGTAAATGGACCTTGATGCCAAATGAACACACTGGATGATGGTGCATATGCTGCTGGTACTTACCGGAATACTTTCCTCCTTTGTTCCTGTTCACGAAGCAGGCAACGAGTATGATGAGTGTGAGCAGGGTCACAGCGCACATTAGTCCAATGAACCAACCTTGATTTGAGATGCTGCTGTGAATGCTTGCCAAACCTGAAAAAAACAAGCATTTGTTGACAAAATTTGACTTAACCTTTGCCCGGGATTGACTGTTTACATCGACTAAGATTTTCTGACAGCCAGTGAGTGATGTTCAGACTAACAGAATGGAAATGCACCCGAATTAATATTAACCAGCCAAGCTTTTTGTATAATTAATCAACACAAGGTGCTGGGACAGCATAATTCCATCTCATTGAGCTGGCAGCAAAACACAGCTGCAGGAATAAACGGACAAGTAGAGATTTACAAATTTACAAATTAGAAGTTAGTGCAAGATTATGAGGGAAAAAAATAAGAATAAACAGAGATCCCTGTTCTTAACAATGCTTGGCTAACTAACTTTTAGTTATACGATCTTATGGAACATGTTTAGAAAACTTACACACTTCCTTAAAAAATATGGGCTATATTTTACTAGTCGGACTAAATATTACTAGTCGGCCAAATTCCATTGGTCGATTGGTCGCAAAAAAAAAAAGCTGCGTCGTCAAAGGGCTTCTGGGACTTTTAATTTGACAAAGGAAGACGTGACACGAATTTATTCCATGTCTGGAAGGATCTAAAATATGGGATCATTTTATAAAGCATAAAGACCCAAAGAGGGTAACTTGTCGAATTATCAGGAAAACATTCACCAATCAGTTGATTAGTTGGAGTAAATGACGACCACTGGTCGACCAACAAAGTCCTTGGTCGTGGACAGCCCTAGAATCTTCTAAATCAGAACAGCTGACAATCATGATTGTTCACTTAACGAAAACCGATGAACAACGTATCAGTGTGGAGAATTCTGAAAGCATGAACATGAAAAAGTAACCAAATGTATTTATGGCATTAAACAAACAAATAAGCTATTAAACAAACATGGTGTGCATATATATAATAATTTTTTTCATTTGTTAATTACAGGGTATCGGCTGCTACATGTTCCGCATTGACGACTTTGACGTGGTTGACGCAACCATGCACGGAAACGCAGCACGGTTCATCAACCACTCATGCGAGCCCAACTGCTACTCCCGTGTCATCAACGTGGAGGGGCAAAAACACATCGTCATTTTCGCCCTGCGCAAGATCTACCGGGGCGAGGAGCTCACCTACGACTACAAGTTTCCCATCGAGGACGCCAGCAACAAACTCGGCTGCAACTGCGGAGCCAAACGCTGCCGCCGCTTCCTGAACTAAAGAAAGTACTGAAGAGGCTAGAGGCTTCCTATATAGAGCATATGCAGTAACCTATAGGTACAAAGGTGTGTTCTCCCCAACAACTAAACATCTCAGTGCTGTTTAAATTCACTGCACAAACCCAAGCAGTGGTGGAATTGAGACCAACCGAGCCAGGGAATATGTCCACTGTATTTGTTAAGAGATACACGCGATGTCTAAATGATCGTGCGTCAACTCGTGGATTCAGTCGTGGATTCAGAGAAGAGAAAGTTTTCTTTGTGGTTTAAGATTTTTCATCTGGGGTCGTTCTGTTAAAGCATGTACTCCTTAAACTGAGCATTAAGCGAAAGACAGGTAAAGCCACACTCCCAATGATAATTTAAGGGTGCAACGTAAACTGATATTTTGTGTCTTAGTATTTCATGTGGATTGTGAAAGGGCCAGAGGTCCTGGAACTTGATTAAGCCCATCAGTTAAATGCTGTTTAGAGTATAAAAATCACACAGTTCTGCTGGACTCAGGTTCTTCTGGCATAGAAGCAGCCGCTATGTCCGCTGATAAAGCGGTTTGCGTTTCCTGTAAGGATGTTGAGCTCGTGGTTCTTATGACGCAGGTGCGACTCTGCACTCCATACTTGTTTTCAAGTTCTGCATACTGCATTCTTCTGCACCTAGTGCAAATAGATGTACATGAGTTTAGTGAATGAGAATGAATATATGACTAAGAGATCAAAAGCTAGAGAAATATATCTTTATATACTTTTAACTGAGATGTTTATCTGTGATTCTCATGCTAGTATAGGACTTGATGTTTAGCAGAAGAACGGCTTTATTCTGCTCAGGAAGATGCTGTGAAGCCCTGCAATACGCCATGACGATCGTTCCATTTGTAGATTTTTTGGTTTAAAAGAAATCAGCCGTTAAGCTCTGAAGCCATCGCTGTAAGATGCTTAATTCCTGTATATATTATTTATTTTTGTGTTCAAGGTTCATTTAGTAATCAGAAACATCTGTCGCCCTTGTCGGGACCCTGCTGTTTTATACTGTATGTTACAAATGTTTTGCCAATTTCTTATCTTCTTGCTCCTTATCTGTCTTTGTCTTTATGGTGCTAGACTTAACAAGTCGTGAAATAAGTGGGAACTCTTTTTCTTTTTGGTTCTTGATTTACTGCAGTATGGGAGACTTTTTTGAGTACGTTTTAAATGTTTCTCATTTCTTTAGGTATAAGGATATTTTTTTTGCCTGTTAAATATAACACTACTTTTACATTTTGCTAACGATATCCTGATCGTGCTCAAGAAAGTCTCTGAATGCAGGTCTTAAGAATTACTGTTTCTGACAACCATTACAGCTGTTCCTAAACTAGTCAAGACTGGTCAGTCTTTCATATATTGGCCACCAAGCACTCAGCACCTTGATGTCCCCAATTTTAAGACTTAAGACCATTGGAATTCCTTTAGTTTATGAGGAACGACAGAAAAAAAAAACCCAGTCAATCTGTCACAGAAAGACGAGATCACTCGAGCTTTATGGTTGTATTTATTGTTCTTGTTTCGATCTTGGGAGCAGACAGATTTCTTTTTCTCGGGCCATATCTGTTTTTGTTTACATGTCTCTTTCTCGTCTTTTCTTTCGACTTGAACATTCTTTAAAGAGTTCTTGCAGTCCAGATATTTTAAAGTGTTTTGAGCCTTTTTAAATAGCAAGCTTTTAGTGTTTTTTTAAATCCATCCAGCTACAGCTTTTGGATAAATTCCTATCCAGACTGTGGTTGGTTTCCTTTCCAAATCTTAAATAACAGGAAAGGAGCAGCAGTTAAAGGATGGTCCCCACTCCCAAAATATCCGCTTTTGGTCATTTTTTCTGTCTCATCTGTCATTTCTTTTGGACAAAATAATCATGCATCAACCAGAAATCGAACCATGCTTTCCAGAATTTGCAAGAATTTTACCTCAGAGAATACTAACACAAATCTCAGATGACTACACGATATCGCTCAGTCTTAAACATCTTGCAGAGTCCGCATGTGTGCAATGAAGGATGCAAAGCACTAGTCAAGACCATCCGTAACGATCTGTCTCCTATTATCATGTGCGAAAAGTGTGTTTCTATACATAAGGCTGTTTTAAAAACTGTTGAGAAAAGACTTCTGAGAAAGTGTGTCTTTACTACCTTGTACAAAGTACCTTGAGTTTGTAAATAATTGTATACATATTTCTAAACCTGTTTAATTTTTCTATGCACTTTTTTATTTATGATGTTATTTGCTTAATAAAGATGTTACAATGTTTGAACAAAACGAAATGATCGTGGTGCAGTTTTTTTAACAGTAATATTACTTTACAAAGTACGTTGCGATGACGTTTGTCTTCACACATGGCATGGAAATTAAATAGTTTTTAATGTACCTCCAAATTTTCTGTCATGCTTCCTCTCCTTAATCCAACCATGTACTGCATGTTTACATGCATGCATGCAAATCACTGTGCAGAAATACACACCCTGGTCAATGCTCTGTGGACGCTGTGATCACAATATTTTGAGCGATTCCACCTCATATAACCTAAAGATGAAATATATGATTTAATAATGACATAGTATCTTGTGTCAGACCAAAACTGGTTTGAATTGTTTACATCATTATGGCATCATGCTTTACCCAGTGTTTGGTGTAAGAGGAACCCTTTCTAAACATTCATCACGTGATACCTTTATGCACACACCATTGTGTTTGGATGTAACATTGAGCTCAAAGGACATTAATACAAAGAATATATGATACCATATAAATTCAATGTCCGAAACTCCCAAACTAAATAACTACGAGGTCCATGGTCAATTGTTTATTAAGATTTGATTTAATTTTAACATCTTGTTTACCCTCATAACAACATACAGTATTTATGTGCCTATATAATATATACTGGTATATGTTTCTTAATTTGTGGATTATTATTGCGGGTTACTAGTTTTAGATACTTAAACAGTAATTTATTAAGACAATAATCTTCTGGTTAAGTTTAATACATAAATACTTTATATAAGCTTTAAACAATCTTCATGAACAATGAATTAGTTCAATAATGCAATAATGATAATAAAATAACAGAGAAATTGAAGCATCGACTAACATGCTTAAATGCACACTAGGGAAATGTATTGCATCCCTTGGCTGATTTTCATATGCAACAGCCCCTTTAGGCTCCCCCTTCAGGCCTGGAGAAAATGTTCACTGTCGAAAAAACAGGTTGCTGTTGATTTGCCACATAATATTTCCCTAAAAATGTTCCTTTAAAGTTATGAGGGAACATAGAACAACCGAACAACACAATCCAGCAGAATTAGCTGAACTACACCTCTTCTGCAGTTACATTAAGTTTTGCCAGGACAGCGATTGCATCATTGCGTCCTATTTTGCTCAGCAAGTTAACCAAGTGATTGACAGTCCAGTGTGGGTGTTTGGTGATGACTTTTTCTAACACAGCAATAAGAGGACTCTTGCTGGCCTTCATTGAATAAGTATAGTTAATCCACGCAAAAGGCAACGAACAGGTGGCAGCAAGATGTCGAGTATTCTTCATTCCTGGTGATTCTGGGTCTAAAAGAACAATCAGTTCTTCCACTAGATCTAGATTATTTAGCACCGTCTGTAGCGGAGCAGTCTGGATATCAGCAGCTATTAGCAGAAACCAGAAAAAGAACATTCGATAACATTTATTCTTCATGTTTTTCTTGCAAATATTATGTGTACACATTTCATGTAGATAGAATAGAAATAGAATAGAGTTAATATGATGTGCCACATTGTCAGCAAAAACAAACAAACAAACCAATGTTACCAACTTAATTTAAATGCCCATTACTTATTTTGTATTATTGTGTCTGTTATAAAATGATTTTAGTGAATGCTACTCACACAACAAAGTCCTTAGTTCCTCAACACTTTCTTCTTTTGCATGTTCAAAAGGCTCATGGGCTTTCAAACTTATTTTTCGTACTCGTCTTTGCATATCTTTGAAGAAAAGAAATGAAACAGAATGTACATTTATAAATCTGCACTATTTAAGATATTGCAAATTCCACAAATACGTACATAAAACACTTTGAACTTGTGCGCCTGTATTTTTTGCACCTACAGTAAATGCATCTGAAAAATTAAATCTGACCACAAGTTGGACATAAAAATGTGTTAAAATAAAGTAGTTCATCTAAAACCTTTGCTAATTCTGTTTTCTAATTAAGGTACGAGGTAAACACATCACTGAAGTTTCTTTAAACTAAACCTCTTTATAGAGCATTTGTCTTTTGGTTGCTAAAAGGGTTCATTTAAGGTTACATTTTAATTAATGAGTTGAGGGGGAGTTAAAAAAAATATTAGATGGGCTACTGTCAATATCTGTTTACCTACAAACTGCATCTATGTTAGGTTATAACAGATAAAATAAGTGTATGTACCCGAACAAAACTCACATATCAAACACATTTTCCTTAAAAAGCACTTTCATAAAACTCCCCACCTACAACCAAGTATATTTCCGATGTTTGGAAATGTTTGTGGTCGGTATATCCATCAGCTTTTGAGTATAGTTGTGCTTTTTTTAAAACCCACAATCTCTCACCTACGCATTCATACACTAACCTCTGCAGCCACCGGATTTCTTCTTCCTTATTATGTAAAGTAGAAGATATAGAGCTACAGTCAGCAGGAAGGTAAAACTAACTACACCAAAGACAGTCCCTGCATACAGACAACAATCAGGTTGGTTTTTAAAGATGATTAACCAATGTATCCAATAAATTAACTTAAAAAAAACTAAACAAATCTATTTAACAGAGACAAACAAAATACATTTTGTCAACAAGTAAAAAAGTAATTTAAACTTATGCAAACTTGATAATGATATTAGATAACAGCCGCAGTATGTATATATAAAACATCTGAAAACAGACAGTACTTTTAATAAACCATGACATTTAATATTAGTAAATAAATAAATGTAATTTTTAAAGCAAACACACTTACATGCATTAACATGATGGTCGGTTGAATTTGGAACAGTTACTCTGGGGACAGATGTCTCTGTGGGGCATCTATAGCAGAAAGTTGTATAGCTGAAAGTTGATTTAGGTTTCAGAGTAGTATCATATTCCTAAAAAATAAATTTTAACATGAACAGTCATTTACTTACATATGTATTACATGTATGTATTTTAATAAACCTTTATTTTTGCTTGTATATCATGGTACGTACATTCCCTGTGCTTGATGCTTTGGTACTTGGTGTCAATGAATTTACTGATGTGGTAACTGGACTCTCTGTGTTAAACTTTGTGGTACTTGGTGTGACGGTACTTGGTGTGTTTGCTGCCGTGGTGCTGGTCCTTATTTGACACACACAAAAAAAAACATTAATCGTCATTAAAGGTAAGCAAACTAAATTTGCACCTGTTTAGTTGATTAAATGAAACAACACTCACTCATCTGTACAAATTCTGTCAGAAGTTGCATTGCATTGAGAAAGCAAGCGTCCCTTCGCACAAGTGGAAGAACAATTTTGACAACTGACAAACGAGCCGTTATTAAATGTACCACTTGGACATCGTTTATATGGAGATACGTGTTGACTCCCATCATCTGAACGTCCACAATTAGGACTGAATTGAAGACCTGTGGTTAGAAAAACAAAATGTAAAACAGACTACAAGTGTTGTATTTGTACTTTGATGTACACTTATTATTGTATGGCGGCACGGTGGCTGAGTGGTTCAGCACTGTCGCCTCACAGCAAGAAGTCCCGGGTTCGATCCCCGGGTCGGG
>JAOTRQ010000032.1:3398083-3411126 GCA_028565875.1 Hoplisoma paleatum
AAATACACAAACGCTACAGTTACAGAGTGTGTGTGTGTGTGTGTGTGTGTGTGTGTGTGTGTGTGTGTGTGTGTGTGTGTGTGTGTGTGTGTGTCTTACAGAAAGAATCTTGTATTTACACGTTTATATGTCCTCTAATGTTTCGGGCATTATTTGGGCAGCGCTGGTATAAACGATCCCATCCTGTGTTTGATTCTCTAGGATGGGCAGCAGGAGGCAGCGTGTGTCAAGAAATGAAATAAATGAAACATTTCTTAATTAGCAGCGTTAATTGAACTGTTGATGATTACCTGAGAATCATTAATATCTCTATTAGTGACTCTCAACAGTGAAAACATATTTTTGATCTCCATCATTTGGCGACACGTCGTTTTGTTTCTCATCGTCTCCTCACTGTTTTCACGAAACCTGTCGCCCCCTGGGGGTTAATTAGACATCAGGATGCATTCTTTCCATCTTTTAATTGGTTAACGGGTCTCCCACACACACACACACACACACACACACACACACACACACACACACACACACACACACACACACAGGTTGTACATTCTAACTGTTATGCTTTGCACCTGTAACAACTCACATTATGAATAAAACATCTGGACTCATCAGAGCTCTTGTGTAGGGAAGAAGCGACGTGCGTGATGCACCCCATGATGCACCTGGTTCTGTTCAATCGCGCCATCATTAGCGACTGTTATGTTCCATCGTACTCGCCGTGGAAAGATTGTTGCTGGGGGGAGCGGGGGAGGTAAATACTGTCCACACACTGTCCTCACACAGTCCAGAAACATTCAGCAAGGTTGTTTGAGGACACTGAAGTGTGTGTGTATGAATCTCTCTCTCTCTCTCTCTCTGTCAGTCTTTGGACTGTTAGAGGAAACTCGTTCAGAATCCTTCTGGACTGGGGGCTCAAAGCCAGGACAATAAAATGTGATCTTATAATATATTATCTACCTTATCATATCTTCTTATTATATATTATCTATGTTATCCATTTTATTATCTTATCTATCTTATCATATCGTATATTATCTTATCTTATATATCTTATATATAATATATATTATATTAGGATATCGTCTTATTTATCTTATCATATCTTATATTATATTATTTATATTATCATTTCTTATCTTAACAATATTATCCACTTAATCTGATCTTATCATCTTGTTTATCTTATGATATATTATCTCTCTTATCTTCACAAATGTTCCTCTGGGATTAATAAAGTGTGTTTTTATATGTCTGTCTGTCTAATCATCTTATTCATTTTATCTTTCTTATATGATCTTTTTATAGATGAGATGATCTCATTATTATTTTAACTTGTCTAGAGTTGTTGTATCATGTCTAATATTTCTTATCAGATCTGATCGTGTCATATTGTGTTTTATTTTATCTGATCATTTCATATCTGATCTTAACACTTATATGAACAGTGTTTCTCGGGGCGGGTGAAAGTTCATTCATTGAAACAATATGCAGAAAAATAGAAGTTTCTGGATGATGAGTGTCCACAGTCGAGCGAGTTTCACAGGACGAACTCAACTGCTGATGACATGAACCGAATCTAAAGTGTTTATGTGATGATGGGAAGTGGCTACGATCAAACATCCTTCCAGTCTCGGAGCTCAGAAGCTTAAAAGCCCCTCCGTACACAGTATCTTATATATTAGGGTATAAATAGGAAGGTTTCTTTAGAGAAAAGAAACGAGTGTCTGCTGATTGAAACTCTCCGAAAGTCTCTGGGAATCTTCAGTAAAATGTTTTATGTTGTTGTTCCAGTATCAGAGTGAATAATGGAGGATTTTATTCTTACAACCAGTAATGACGAATAAATGTTATTATATTAGATTTATTAGTTTAACTGTTATTACAATTACTACTTTAACAACTGTTAAATTTAATACTTAATTAATACTAGTTATGACTTTAACTATTATTACAGTTATTATTTAACTACCATTGAAGTTATTACTTTAACAATTAGATAAAGTTAAACATTAAGTAATTGATAGTAATTGGTAGTTAACAATTAACTACCAAATGTGCCACCATGATTATTATTATTATTATTATTATTATTATTATTATTATTATTAATATTATTATTATTATTATTATTATTATTATTATTATTATTATTATTATTATTATTATTATTATTAATACATGGTTATTAGTGTTTAGTGCATTTGAGTTTGATTAACAGTTCTAAAGGACCTGAAACAGTCCAGAACAAACTGAAAGCAAAACGGGTCTGGCTGTGTAGAGTTTGCATGTTCTCCATGTGTCAGCGTGGGTTTCTACCGGATACTCCGGTTCCCTTCCACCCCCCTGTTGTTAGATTCTTAAACCCGGCCGGAGAAGTGACTATCTGGGGGTCCTTGTCCTACCTTTTTTGGAGAGGACGGTGCCCATCAGTGCCAGTGCTGCACACACCAGGTGCGCCGCGAAGCTCCTCATCACGACCCCTAATAAAGATCCAAACGACCCGGATTTCAGCTCACACGCCGCCCGCGGGTCCGACGAGGGTCCGAGGGGAACCTGACACCCGATCTGGAGTCCGGGAGAGAGATGGAGGAAGAGCTCCGAGCGCACAGATGTGATGCTCCGAGCGCGTCTCCGTGCGTGAGTGCGCGCTGCACCTCCCCAAACAAACCGGGGCTCGGACTGTGACGTCACGGCGAGGGAGGCACCGGTGCACGGTTTTTAGGATGGCACGGGTGGCATGAAGCACCCTTATTGACATGCCAATAGATCTAATAGACATTGAGTGTAATATGGTGCCATTCTTCATACTCACAGAGGATCGGGGGCCACATCATGGATTTTATATGGAGCCGGATGCCCTTCCTGACTCAACTCTTCTATTGGCCTTTCTGGGCTTGGAATCGGCAATATCTTGGACTCACTTAGTGTGGCGAGGGTGGCTAACCAAGATAATGCCATCCGTGGAAGAGTATGACGTGGAAAATCCCACAATCCACCTGGGTGGACAATTTGATACAATTAGCTGAATAGTTCAGAATTGTGCCTTTTGTCTGTTTTTAGTCTACACCACCAAACAGTGTCTGTGAGAAGTTTGGTATATTCTTTCCTATCACTTTTTTAATTTATGAATAAATCGGTGTAAATAATAATAAAATAAAACTCTTTCAAAGCTCCACAAAAACCCCAGTAACAATTAGAAAGAGATTTTTTGTATTTTTATGGACCTTGTCTCCCTCTGTTGGCAAAAAAGCATTACAACAACATCAACGACAATAGCGCACATACTGTATTTAAATATTGTAACTTTTAGTTTTAGTATATCAATAATGGTTTGTTTATGATAATAACAACAATAATAATGATAATAAAAATATTATATTTAAAGTATGAAACCCACTTAGTTGCTAAACCAAAATAAACTTTACAGTTCATGTAAAGCAGGTTTGGAACGCCATGGTTCAAAAACGAAACATCTGTACATTGCTGCCACCTACTGTTTGAAAAGCGTCATTACAAAACAGAAAACGCGTCACACACCCAGAACGCCACTTTACACTGTTGTGAAAGTTTTATTTATTTCTTTCGTTTCTCTGTAACGTCACATATTAGCCACAGACACACACTAGAGTGTTTTAGATGTGTGTGTATATACGAAACAAAGTTACCCGAAGTCAACTAGTTTGACCCCGTCTGGTCCCGTTTGCAAACTTACCGCTTTAAAATAATAAAAAACTTCAGCAACAATAATGCTGTATTTCAGGAGTGAGTCTCAATATCAAGTTAAATACACACTGAGGAACTTGTGTCGGTGAATGAATGAGTTTTAAGCTTGTTAAAATTATTCAACGAGTAAAGTGGAGGTTCTCTCGGGCGCCCTCGTGTGGTCTTTTGGGAGAAAAGTGCATTTGCAAGTTTACAAGTCAGCGTCCCGGACACATTACTGGCTAGTCTTGCTTTTAAAACACTAGGGACACTATCTAGGGACACTGTCTACGTATTCTGACTTGAGACACTACCTACGAACACTATCTAAGGCCTGTATGTAGACACCATATAAAGACATATAGGGACACTATATAGAAACACTACCTAGGGATAAAATCTAAGGACACGATCTAGAGACACTATCCAGGGACACTATCTTGGGATATTAACTTGGGACACTATCTAGGGTCAATAACAATATCTAGAAATATCTAGGCAAACTATGCAGGGATACAACCAAGGGACAAAATCTCGAGATCACTCTAGGGATACTACTTAGGGACACTATACATAGACACTACTTAGAGACACTACCTAGGGACACTACTTGGTGGTAAACAGAGACTCAGAATGAACAGAACTGCTTTATAAGACTCATGGTGTAAATCAGAATCAACTTCACATCAACTTTTGTGGGTCATTTAGAATTTTATTCATGTTTTATCGTTAAGTACAATCAGCCAAACTGCTTCCGATAAATTAACTTTCTCGTACGTCGTGTCCCAATAAATTACAAATACAAGAACCGACACCCTCGGTCACATACAGGAACGTTTCTGTGGCTAAATTACTTAGAAAATGATTCTTATAAATATCTAATCATAACTAAAGTATTTAAATTGTCGGTTTGCTGACTGTTCTAATCAGACCAGTAAATTCAGTCTATTTCATAACGCTGTCAGGATTTAATACCTGGAACTGATCCCTAAATCCCCTCGTATTATTATTATTATTATTATTATTAATGCAGCTTTTCTCATACTCACACTGGCGTTCTGCCAACATTAATCCCATCTGACCTCCAGGATCTGAAACTCTAAAACCTGTCCTGTTCAAGCACCTTCATCCTTACTGCTTCTCCAAGATCCACCACAGTCCACAAACTTTCCATGGCTCTGATTAAATACAGTCAAGTTGGAATCTCAGTTCTGCTAATGTCAGGCTGAGTGAGAGACTTCTGTGATTACGACCTCTGCTGGCCGGCCGATGCACTGCGCTTCTCCAGAGACGAGAGATAATAGAGATCAGTGCCTCACTCCCGTTTCTCAGAACTGTCAACTTTTACACTAGAACTGTGAAACTTTACAATAAAACTTTAACTGTGAATTTCAATGTTCAGATCAAAGCTCCACTATAAACGTTTCTAAATTAAACTATAATAAATAAGAGATATTTACAGTTTTACTGTGAACTTACAGGGTAACTTTTTAGTTGTATAGTTTCTAGCGTAAAGGTTCACAGTTTGTGTATAAAATGAATCCAGATGCAGTAAAACTTGTTTACAGTCTCCGTATATATATACTGTATATATATGATGGGATGAGACTGTACAGACCAGGTCAGAGTAACAAGAGTAATAAACGTCGGTCTTGTTTCAGGAAAAAGAAGCCACATCATTTATTAATAACAATGAAAATAAAATAAACCAACAGTTTCATGCAATCATAAGAAAGACAGAAAGAAAATTTCAGCACAATCGTCAAAACCTTCTGAAACTGGAATTAAATTCTCTCTGAATTATTTGTTCTGTCTAAACTGAAGGCGGCTTGTTTACGAGAGAAACTTTACGACTAAATAATTCTAATACATGACAAATGGAGTCTGATTCAAATCTAATAATTATTACTAAAATCGCACCGTTGTATGTAAATAAGGTTCAGATGAATTATGTGAGAATTTGTCGGTGCGATTCAGGTCAACAAGATCCGTGTCTAGAGGTTTATTAATAATTCATTTTACAGCCTGACGTTACAGAATATTTCAAATAAACTACAGCAAAAGACTCGAACCGTAAACTGATTGTTTTTAATAAAGCAAAAAAGGAATAAAAATCTTTTATGATCAGTTTCTTTACAGAGACGTTGTTTATTCATAAATCACACAAAATCGCTCCGACAGAATCATTTTTTACTGCTTCATTCCTTAATATCATTATTTAAGGGAATGTAATAAATAAACAATAATAAAAGAAAACACATCCGATCATCACTCACACGTTTAGTTTTAAATTGAACTGGATCGAATCGATTAACAAAAATTAATGAAACTTTATTCGGATGAATTTACTGTTTATAAAGCGCCAAGTTTCACGTTTTTATTCTTTTAAATGTCACATTTTTGTGTAGAAGATAAAGAAAACTATCCGGCTTCGATCGTGGGTTTCCTCCGGGTGCTCTGGTTTCCTCCGGGTGCTCCGGTTTCCTCTCACAGTTCAGAGGCATTGTGGGTTCCCAGGTTCGATTCCTGGGGCGAGTCGATCTGGAGTGAAGTTTTGCATGTTCTCATTATGTCTGAGTGGGTTTCCTCCAGGTACTCCGGTTTCCTCCCACAGCCCGAAGACATGCAGTCAGGTTAATTGGATGTGTGTGCGTGTCTGTGTGTCTGTTCCCTGATAATGGATGGGTGATTGGATGATGGACAGAATAGTCAGAAGGTCATGGGTTTGATCCCCACCTTTATGAGTGTGTGTCTGTTTGAGTTTCATCCAGGTGCTCCGATTTCCTCCCACAGCCCAAAGACATTCAGTCAGGTTAATTGGAGACACTGAAAGTGTCCCGTTTGTGTGTGTGTGTGTGTTTGTCTCTATACCCTGCAACAGACCTGTTCAGGTGTTTAGTGGAATCGGCCAGTGTGTGTCAGACCGTGACCCTGAATAGGATCGAGCGCCGGTAACCCCAGACGATAAAATGGAATTCGGTCATTACAGAACAATGAGAAGGTCCTGGGTTTGATGCCCAGATGGGCTGTTTGTGTTTCCTCCTGCATGTGGACATCCTGTGTAGGGTTTTACAAGCAGGGGCCCATAACCTGATTAGATAACCGGTTATAAGTTTAGTCTGTACGAACATTTCGGCTTCTACGCTAAACTACGCTAAACGTTCGGCTAAGGTACGAAAGTTGGTCGACGGCGAACATAACGAGGCAAGCGCGGTTGGTGTCTAACCTAACGATACATTCAGTGGAGATACGGTGTCGTCGTCTTGTGCTGGTTTATACAACAGTCCGTTTTCATTCAGCCATGTTAGGAAATCGTTTGTACTTTTTTTTTTCTCCTTTCATTTGAGCAGCACAAAGTCATCTTTAAATAAAAACCAAACAAACAAAAAACCCAATCGGACATTCCACACAGCGCGGGATAACAAATGAAAGACGGGAGACGTCGAGGTTTCGCGTGTTTCGTTATCATACAGGCGTTTTTATGTGTTTTTTTTTTTTAAGATTTCACCACCAAAGCGTTAAAAACAGGAACAACACAGGTACGATTACAGCGTAATAACACCAAATCTAGCATGCGGTACAGGATGGTAGCGCTCGACACAAAGTCACTCCCTTAGTTATTCTAAAAAGCGGTACAATAAATTATATTTTCTATTATTTATTTCCAAAAATAAAAAGAACGCAAAGATTAAAAAGGAAAGAGCGAATCGATCAGGTGCGGCGTATACGATTCGACTCGGGTGCTAAACGGTTGACGTGTGACGGTGTCGTGGACGATGGCTTTTCTTCTACATCGAGTGACTCGAGCTTTATACGTGTGTGTGTGTGTATATATATATATATATATATAGACTTAAAAAATGTGTTTATTTATGTATTAATTTTTTTCGGGGCGGAGAGTTTACACGGCAGCGGGTCACTGGTTTGGGTCGTTATGGATTTGAGATTTTCCAGATATTGATTTATTTACTTATTTATTTACATGCTGAATTATGTTGGACGCCGACGACTATCACAGCTCGACACCAATCGATTGAAACAGAATCAGTAATAAAAAACAAAACAAAAACACGACACGATCTGTGGAGACGCTGATACTGAAACCAAGGCAAGAACGCACTCGTTGCCGTGGTTACATCATCATCCTCGGGTGACGGAATAGGATTTCCGTTGTTTAGGGAGACAGAATGTAGTGATTGATGTGTGATTGCTGTAGGTGTAAATCGACTCCGCTACCCTCCCCACTCGGTACTTTGTGATTTTGTTTTTTTTGTGATGACGTACGTGTATACGGTGTCGGGGAGAAAGTGAGGAGGGGGAGGGGCGTTGCCACGGAAACCTCGCGCTTCAAACAGACGCGGTTTTAGTTCATCTGCTCGAAGAATTTGTAGGTGGGGTTCTCGTAGCCGTGGTTCTGCATCTTGTTCAGCTGTCGCTCCTCGGGGGTCAGCATAGGGTCCACCTGAACGAGACAAACATCAGAAACATTAACATTTGCACATCTGCGCTTTGATGACAGCTTTGCACTCGGCGTTCGCTCGATCAACACGCCTCCAACAGTCCTAGAGATGTTTCCCAGAGGAGTGCTGAGCACTTGTTATCTGCTCTGCATTCACTCGGAGCTCCAAATCGCATCGGATTATCTCATCTGGGTTTAGGTCATGTGACCCCGTGGAGGATCAGGTCACGTGACCCAGCACGCAAGCAAAGATGGTCTGTCAGAACTCTATGGCGGTTCGCCACCCAAATACAGATACTTGAATCTCGCCACTAGAGGGCACTTTTTACGAAACTCAGATCCACAACGAGGTTGTGCACATGGCTGATGCGTGAGGAATCCTGCATGTGGGTAAGACCAGGCGCTCCTCCTCACCTCCACGATGCCGTGGCTGATGGTTCCGTACGGCTTGCGGCGCACCAGTAACAGGCTGATCACCATGACCATCGCGATCGCCACGGCGACCACCAGCAGCCCCACCATCGCGCCGTGGTTGAACGTCTCAAAAACGTCTCGCTGCTGAAGAGAAACCATGAAGAAACCAGATTAGATTTCCTCTCCATCATCTTCCACTGATGAACTTTAAATCCTCGCCGCCGTTTACATTCACGACCTTGACAGCAAACCAGCTACAGTTATAATGATTGTATTTATTTGTAAAGTTAAAAAAAATATATATATATATATGAATAAATCTAAAGTTAATTTCGTACTGAGTAATTTACTCTCCCATTGCTGTTTAAACAACGTTCATTTTCATCACTATGGAACTAATAAAGGATTCACTTATAATATCATATAACGAAACACCAATAATATTGTTATTATCTATCTGTCTGTCTATCGATCTATCTATCTTCTGTGTCTGTCTTTCAGTTTGTCTATCTGTCTGTCTATCCATTGATCTATCTATCTCCTGTGTCTGTCTGTCTATCTATCTATCTATCTGTCCGTCCGTCCGTCCGTCTATCTGTCTACATTTTCAGCATTTAGCAGACATTTACAATAAAACGCTTATCAATAAGTACGTCCAGTAATAACTGTACCTGTAAGCTTGACCTGTCTGTCTGTCTGTCTGTCTATGTCTATATCTGATATATAACTGTCTATGTCTATATCTGCCTGTCTCTCTCTATGTACATTTATATGTTCAGTATTTTGCAGATCAGTCTTTATCTAAAGCGTCTGAACGATGAAACACTATTTTAAGCAACTGAAGATTAACGGTGGTAACATGGTGTTAGTGGGACTTGAACCGGTGACCTTCTGATCTGTAATCCAGGACCTCAACCGCTAAGCATCACTGTATCTGTCATTCTGTCTGTCTGTCTGTCTATCGATGGATATATCAATAAAGAGATGAAGTTACCAGGTCATCACGCTGAACACCAGGAGTTTTATACACGACCTGCTTCAGTTCCACTGACGTGTTGAACTAAAAAACAAATCAAATCAATCCATTAAATTCATTCGTTTCTGACCTTCGTCGTCTCTTTCTGGTCAAGAAATCCTGACACAGTATCGATGGCTACGCCTTGTTTTACCCACCCAGCAGACTAGTGGCCAGTGAGCCCCAGCGCCAATCACACACGCGGTCGAACCCTTTATGGACCAATTTAACAAACTGCCTAGAACAGAACCAGTCAAAAGTCAATGACAGAGCGACCGGGTCACATGACCTGATCCTCCACGGTCACATGACCTGAATCCAAGAGAGATGATTCCAGAAGACAAAGTGGTCAGTGTCTCTGGGAACTTCTTCAGGACTGTTGGAGAACCGTTCCCAGGTTCCAGGTGGTTCCTCATGAAGTCGATGATGAAAACATGCAGGTTCTGGTTCGTGTTCCAGACATTTGACTGGTTCTGTTCATCCTCATGAGCCTCTAAGCCATGTCGGATTGATCCTCCGGCTAAACGATGCTTTTTCCAGCGGCTTCGTGTTACCCCACGCTCCCCCAGCCCTCCACCCTCCGGCGTCCTCACCTTCTCCTCGTACTCGTAGGTGGGCGCTCGCTCAGACGTGCTGTAATCGTACTCGTCCACCGCCGCCGCTGCGGAGAGAAAAGAATGTTAACCGGAGGAGAGACACCGACCGCTGACTCGGACAGGAACGGCATCACGGCGGCGGGGTGCACTTACTTTTCTTACTGCTCGCCGGTGGATCTGCGTGAACAGAGAAGAAGCGGATGAGTTCGTGACTCTTACACAAGGACTAACGTTCTCAAGGGTTCTCTATGGAACCGCGTCCTTCATCTGTCCCTCATTTAAACCAGTCCTTCTCGAATAGTGGGGCATCGGATGAAGACCCCCCCCCTTTTAGTATGCTGTACTAGAATAAAGTGCAATTGCACAACCGCTACAGTGGGTGGCAGTGGCGCTCTCATTGTAAGAGAGCAGAATAGGTAATCGCTCTATTGCTGACATTTTTATTGCCTACTCATGATGTAAAGCAGCAGGTTTGAAGCGTAATAAACAAACATATTATTTATTCATTATAATTAATATAATATAATTAATATAATTACTTTTATTTTTCAGTATGACAATGTTGGAGAAGGACGGAATTGGTCGGTTAAAATTGTTTACAGTAAATGCTAGCTTAAATCGCTCCAAACACCATCATGTGCTCACTACTGCCCCCTAGTGTGCGTTCCCTAGTGTGTGTGTGTGTGTTTCACTGCACAGACTGAGTCCTGTTTTTGAAGCTCCCTGGTACATGGGAGTGTGTTTTGTATTGGCTGGGGTACCTATTCTGGGTGGGTAGGGGCGATTCTGGAAGGCTCTCTCCTCCTCCTCTTCGTCCTCCTTCTCCTCCTCGCTCTCGGCCGGCAGCAGCTCCTCGGTGGTCCGGGTCTCGGAGAAGGAGGTGGTCATGAGCTCGCTGATGTCTCCCCGCTCCGTCCTCACCAGCTCCTCTGTACGAACAACAACAAACTATCAGGAACAGGAACGGTGTAACGATGAGGAGGAGGAGGAGGAGAAGGAGGAGGAGGAAGAGGAGGAGATTTGCATCGTACGGATCTCGTCGTGAAGCTCCTCCGCCAGCGTGGGAACCTTATACATCAGAGCCAAACTCTGGTTCATCCTCTCCTCGATCACGTGCAGGTGAGTGTAAACCTGAAAGCAGCGGCAGATTCAGATGTTTTAGACGTAACCGGTTCCCACAATCACCAAAATGCATCTGACAATAATCAATGACATCTTCATGTTTACAGCATTTAGCAGAAGCTGTGATTTCGAAATTGGCTGACATCACAGTTAAAGGGGAGGGGGGAGGGGGGCGCTCAAGGGCCCAACAGTAGCAACCCAGCAGTGGTGAGCTGAACCCTGAACACTCGGCTACTGCTCTTCTGTCTCATATCAGTCAGATCAAAAGTAATAACAATAGTAATATTTTAAATATAATATAACAATTTTTATTTCACCTGGAACTTCATCTGCTCTGCTTTCTGAGGGTCGACCGATTCGATGTGCTGGTAGTGACGGAGTGTGTGGCGTCGGTCCTTCTGCTCCGCCGACAGGTAACGTTTCAGAGCCAGGAGCACCTTATCCGGCTACAGGGGTACGAGCAGAGAGGGGGGTACGAGGAGTGGGGCATGAGGAGGGAGGGGTACAGAACAGATGGGTACAGGAAAGAGGGGTAAGAGGATGGGGGGGGGGGGGTACAGGAGAGTCGTAAAAGGAGGTAGAGGTATTTGACAGAAGGGGTACAGGAGAGAAGGGTAAGAGGAGGGAGAGGTACAGGAGTGAGGGTTACGAGAAGAGAAGGGTAAGATGAGGGTGGGGTACAGGACAGAGGGGTACAAATAGTGAGGGGTACAGGAGAGGGATACAAGGAGGGAGGGGTACATTACAGAGGGGTACAGGAGAGGGGTACAAGGACAGAGGGGTATGAGGAATGAGGGGCACAGGAGAGGGGTACGAGGAATGAGGGGTACAGAACATATGGGTAAGAGGAGGGAGGGGTACAGGAGAGGGGTACAAGGACAGAGGGGTACGAGGAATGAGGGATTAAGATGTGAGTGACTGTATGATTATTATTGATTAATTCCTGTCCTGTCTTTGGTTTGTTGTACCTGCGGCGGTTCGCTCTGCACAGCACTCAGGTAACTTTCCAGCGCCAGTCGTCGGTTGTTGTTCAGCGTGGCGACCACACGGGCGAGATGTGTCTCCACCAAACGCTGCCGTTCACCCGCCACCTGCTCCTCCAGGGTCTGTAACACCGCCTGGAAATGCTGAAACAAGGGGATTCGAACCCATAACATCTGGATACAGCTGCACAAAACACTTATCAAATATAACGGCAAATATGATTGTTTATACGTGTAAACGCTTCTATGGCACCAGCACACGAGGCAAAAAATTATAAATAAACAAAATAAAATACAATTATACATAAACTGATACATAAAGAAATAAAGGACAGATAAATAAAAAGTCCATGAATAAACAAATGATAAATAAATACAAATATGCTAAATAATTTATTAAATAAAATAAATATAAATAAGATAAAAATATATAAAAATAACACATAAACACATAAAAAAACTAATATATAAATAACTGATAAATAAATAAAAATTATTGATAAATAAATAAAAATTATTGATAAATAAATAAAAAATAAAAAACTGATTAAAAAATTATATATATAAATATATAACCTGATAAAAGAAATAATTAATAATTAAATAATTAACTATCAGTATCTACACAATAAGGTCAAAAGTATGTGGACACGTGTCATATTCATGTCATGAATCACACACACACACACACACACACACACACACACACACACACACACACACACACACACACACACACACACACA
>JAOTRQ010000032.1:3438176-3450857 GCA_028565875.1 Hoplisoma paleatum
TCCCTCCCTCCATCCATCCCTCCATCCATCCATCCCTCCCTCCATCCCTCCATCCCTCCATCCATCCATCCCTCCATCCATCCATCACTCCATCCATCCATCACTCCATCCATCCATTCCTCCATTCATCCATCATTCCATTCATCCATCACACCATTTATCCATCACTCCATCCATCCATCACTCCTATCATTTATCAATCCATCCATCCATCACTCCATTCATCCATTCCTCCATTCATCCATTCCTCCATTCATCCATCACTCCATTCATCCATTCCTCGATTCATCCATCACTCCATTCATCCATTCCTCGATTCATCCATCACTCCATCCATCCATCACTCCATTCATCTTGTACTTCCATCCATCCATCCATCCTCTACGTTTACCACTGCATAATCATATTTAGGTTCAAGGTAGGACACACACACTGGGAGAATACATGAAACACCTGAACAGGTCGCTCAGAATACAAAACACATTCACCGCAAAAAACAATATATATATATTGTTTTTATTTGTGATCCAAAGTACAAAGAAAGCAAAAAAGTTTAGGATTTTATTTACAGTAAGAATAGGAAAAGTTTGTTCACTCTCCTTTTTAATCCATTTTCTTCTTTTGGTTGATATGCAAGAGACAGATGGTTTTGTTTAGAGAAGGAAAAGTTATTTTAATAATATTAATAATATTACATTTTAATCCCCCCAGCTATTATATCTTCTCACTTTCTAACAAAACGACAGCAGTAGCAGAAATGATTCATATTCAGATTTAAATTAGTATGATTCTGATAAATTAGGTTGGCAGACAAATGTGTAAAATGTCATTTGCATTTACTTTTTTTGAAAAGATGCTTTTCTGCAAAGTCCCTCACAATTATATGTTACAACGGAACACCACTCGGAGCAACTGTGGATTAAGAGTCTTCGCTCAGGGGCCCAACAGGATGACTTGGTAGTAGTAGGACAACTTGCTGATCTCTAGTCCCGTACCTTAAGCATTAAACCATCACTGGTTAATAGTTCAAAGAAAGAAAAAAACTGAGAATTAAACAAACATTTCATATTCCACAATTAAGAATTTTCACAATATACCTTTATTGTTTTAATAAATACAAAAAACAACAACACTGTTTTTAAGAAAAAAAAACATTAGCATTAAAAAAGACACTAAATGTATTAGACATTAGGAATATCAATATTAATTTTGGTATGTTCTGTAACTGACATCTTTGTTTTATGAACATATGGACAGAAAGTGTACCGGCACATCTTCCAATGAGATACAAGGCATGGCAATCCATCATAAACTGAGGCAAAACAAATAAAAAAAACCACAATAGAAGGCCCATTGGACACATTTCATTAGTAACCCCTGGAATGACTGTTCTGTGTGAGGATACATATGACTATTTACACATATATACACACACACACTCACATAACACCACAGAAAAATATGAAAAATAACCTGAGATACTCTCTGCACCTCATTTTCTAAATAACTGGGCACTGGAACTGAAAGGATGGGGGCTCGGAGAGGAATGGATGCGACGGGACGACACAAGTGGCCGAACGCTCGAGAGCATCCTTCAGCAACATCGTTCGTATAATAAAACAACACAAAAGCAGAAACTAAACAATCGTTGTAGTGGATTTCTACTGAAGGTTCAAGAGTAAAAATATTCCATTCTGTACAATCTGGACATAAATTAAGCACTAGAAGAATGAAACATCCAAACAAGTAAACAAAGCATCTGATTTTACGTGTGTGTTCTGTAAGGTGTGTGAGATGTTTAGATTGGTCTGTGTCGTAAATAGAGAGGCAGTGAGGACCGTAACCGCACATCTGTTTCCTTTCGGAGTCGCCTGATGTGGTTATGATGGTGGTCCTGAATATCCACTAACATCTACCAGTGTTCAAAACTGCTCTCATAGACGATCCGACATCCTGTACACGAGAAACCCGGGAACATTTCATAGCAGCTTTTATTGCTAGCAAATGCCGAGCATGCTAATGGATCAGGTCACTCCTCTCCCTCGCACTTCATCCGGATAAATAGGATAAATAGACAAACTGTACCAGTCTGGCGATGCGTTACAGTGTTCTCTGCATAGAGTCGGAAATAAAATTAAATTGAAAGCCAATCAAGGATCTGGAAGATGATATTTGGACAGGAATGTGGCATCTGCAGGACTGTGCTAAAGTCATAGGCACAGAAAAATTGCAAGATTTTTATATTTAGTTAAAAATAATCCATCCATCAATCTGCTAAATCTGATTTAGGACCCTGAACAGGTCACCAATTTGTT
The DNA here is from genome assembly GCA_028565875.1 of Hoplisoma paleatum. NCBI lineage: Eukaryota > Metazoa > Chordata > Actinopteri > Siluriformes > Callichthyidae > Hoplisoma > Hoplisoma paleatum. Next base: position 3,440,492 of record JAOTRQ010000032.1, read on the forward strand.
ACAGGGTCAAAGAGACAAACACAAACACACACACAGGACAATTTCCGTATCTCCAGTTAACCTCACTGCATGAATCGGACTGTTGGAGGAATCCGCGATACCAGAAAGAAACTACTAACAGACACGAGGAGAACATACAAACTTCACACAGAAAGCTCCAGGACAATTTCAGTATCTCCAACTAACCTGGCTGCATGTCTTTGGGCTGTGGGAGGAAAACCGAAATACCCAAAGGAAACCCACGTCAACTATCGGAGAACATGCAAACTCCACAAAGAAATCTCCTTGGTCACTTTAACCGGGATTCGAACCCGGGACTTCTTGCTATTACTAAGCCACCGTGCTTATTACATATAATATCATAACCATTAAATATGATATTTTAAAATGGTTAAATTAAAAAATATATCAATAATCATATTAAATAATAAATAAAGACAAAATAATTCAATTAAATTATATTAAATATAGCCGTTTTTAAAAAAATATCGTATAAGCTTCCATCCTTGAAGGACACTGTAGGGGTTCCATGATTAGCATTTTTCTACAGATGTGTTTATGCAATCGACGATACACATCTGCAAAACTGTGGCATGCCTAAGACTTTTGTACAGTTCTGTATTACTACTTCTGAAAAAAAGAAAAAGAAAACAACAACAACTATTCAATGCGGGACTAGAAAATAAACTTTCTGCAGACATAAAAGCACTGAAACGGGAGATTTATCCTCATTCGATGTACAGAATCAATAGACAAAATCGTTATTGTTCATATGGCTTTTGAATTGCTCGCGTTCTAAGTGCTCGGATTCCGTCGTTGAGAAAAGTCACTCTAGAAAAAATTGGAATAACAATCGTCATAAAGAGTTTAAATATATACGACTGACAAAAGCCAGGACCACAAACATTGCTCACATTGTCCACCTGACACTTGCTTGCTATCTAATGGACGCAGAAGTGATGAAGTATCGATCGGAGAAGCACAAAAATAAAAATAAAAAAATACTAAAACAGACAAAATACAAGAACAGACCTGTGACCCCACACTTCAGAAAAAGAAAGAAAATAAAAACAAGATTTTATTAGATTTATTTTAACAGCACTGAACGGACTGTCGGGCTTTTTGTAAATCTGACTACGTTTGCTTTGACTAATTGAAACCACACGCTATGAAAATCGAACCCATCTTTCGATTCAGCTGTATCGGGAAAAAAAGAGGGGTGGGAATGTGGGTTGGGAGGGTCCGTCATCGTCTCAGGAGAACCTCAACCTCACGGTTAAAAGTTAACGTGCAACGTCGCCTCACAAATCTCGCAAGGATACAGGCGTACTTAATATCTCTCTGTACATGGCTATAAACTTTTGCCCCACTTCCTAGTTACAGTACAGCAACTCCTCTACCGGTTTCTCCTCCCCCCGGTGCTTCATGTCAGCAGGAGCTGTTGTTTATTAATTGTTTTGTGCTTTTCACTAAAATTACAGTGCAAACAAAAATAATGAATCATAAATCTGTATAACAACGATAAAACCCAAGAGAAGTGTGAATATAGGACCGAAGGTAAAGTCATCTGCTTTTATGGCACCACAGCTTTTCACATATTATACAAATAACTAACGAATGATGCGAAAGAAACCGGCTTGCATAGCAACGCAATGACAATGCTGACGATATATATATACAGGAAATTCGTTTCCCTTTTTCCAGTTACGTGACTTCAACGATTTCGTTTTTTTTTTTTTTTTTACTGCACAATAAATGAATCGTGTTATTAGAAAAGGAAAACGTGAGCTGTCGTTCTTAAGAGCACAGAAAACATCGAATAGACATTGTGCGTCGCAACGTCCGTCTTTACATCACATTTACAATTCTTCCGTTCCGTTTTTCCACCTAAACGTGACCGTTCTTTGTTCTTTCGGACACTGTACAAGTCCATTGCTCTGAGCGGGCGAGGCATCTCTGCCCGGGGCAGGTTGGGGTATTCGAACTGGAATCTCCATAGCTGGTCACTCTGTAAAACACACATACATACACACACACATGAATTCCCACGAAGATCATCCCAAATAATATTTTTTATCCCACATTTGTGTTACTGATAATGGAAAATCATGTCATATGTAAATAAATGAAGGTTTCTTAAGGACGTTTCATACATGACACACAGATGGTAGGAGGGCATAAGGTCCACTTGTGCCCATTCTGTCTTTAAATACCCTTCGTACCTCCGTCCCTATGCCCTGGGCCGGATGCATCAATGAAACATCTAACTGGGTATTAAATCTGGCACTACATTAGGATTAATACAAACTGTATGTAATAATTGTGTTTGACCCATCAGCAGGTCATCGGTTTCGTACCCGTCGCTCATTTCACTACACATATCAGCTCGTTTATCGTCTTTCTAAAGTGACTCGATATTAGAATTCATGTCGATTAGATATTTCGCTAAACCATTCATTAGTGGTGCAAGTAAAGTAAATATACTGAATACACAGTTAGTACAGGTGCAGACATACATAACTCTCCAGAGTATTGTTGGCCGTTGGTCCCCATGTAACTGGAGTCGGGATGCTCGGCGTTGGAACGCTGGTGCTGACCTCGTGACCCGTCTCCTTTCCGTGAGCCGGTTGAGCCCTTAGAGGATGTAGTGCCAGAAGAACTGTGTCCCCCGGGTGATGGAAATGAGGGTTTGCTGTACAGTGGCATCGCCTCTTCTGTACAAAATATAAAAAGAAAATAATAAGAAGAAACGAGGAAAATTGAGATATCCAGTAAATAGACATTGTGTAAGAATTACTCAATGCTTTTGTTAACACACCCATACAGCCAGGGTGTTTCTGTGTTCCTTAAGTCCATTAAATACCTCAGACAGGCTTCAGGAAACACGACGCGGTTAAGAAAGTGAGTGAGTGTTTGCTGTAGTCTACCAGCGAGCTAGTCTAGAGACGGGATGTGTAAAAATGCACTAGAAAACATTCCGTCTGTTCTGCTGGGTTTGCTTTTAGTCTGTCTGCAGCCAATTCGTGTCAAGCAACAAGAGAGAGCGAGAGAAAGAGAGAGAGAGAGACGGGTGGAGAAACTGGGCTGTGCACTGCAGGCCCTTTTCCTTCCCAGCGGCATGTCGAACTGAACAGCAGGTTAAATCTGGAAGTGCCGGTCTCCTAATAATCACGCTGACATGGAAAGTTTGGCATTCTTATTTACAAACTCGACTATTTGCTTCTGCTTTTAACCGACTTGACTCACGTAAGCCTAGAAACGAACACTATATGAAAGTAGGAAGTGATGTCAGACACGTTCACAAGGTCAAATGGCTGCGTTTATCGTGATGGATTGATACCTGAATAGAACGTCTACGCAGAACAAAGCGAAAATGCAAGAGAAACGAGAGACGGTTCAATGCAAGATGCGGTTTAAATGTAAATGCACTTCATACAAAGACATTTACAATTATGATAGGCCACGGTTTCTTTCTTTTGAAGCTACTGCGGGTTAATGAGGCTTGAACCGAGAACCTTCTGTTAACCAGTCTCATACCGTAATCACTAAGCTACCACTAGCTTAAGGTGTATTTATACTTCTGCAGGCTGTCATTTTCCTTAGGTCATATGCAATGTGAAGTAATTCACTGATACAACACTAGAGGGCATAGAGTTTCTGAGGGTTCTGTCATGTTTGTGTTTACCCTCTGGTTTTATTGATGATCGATAAAGGTCCTCATTGAGATATAGAACAACGAACGAGTTGGAATGTTGGATCGTCAATAAAACATCGTAAACATCGAGGCATCGTCATATACAGAGAGCGGCTGTGTTCTAATCCCTGCCCCTGACTAAAAAGGGGAAAACTGAAACACCTCCTTGGACACGTAAGCAGTACCCGACGACATCTCTTCACTTCTTGCGCACACCCTGATCAGCATTATTCCTCTACTCTGTGTAGCGAAGTAACTACGGTATGTATTAATCAGCCATGATGTTCAAGCACTGTACATAAAGCTACGCTGGCCAGATAGATGGCAGAGCTGAGCTTCAGTATGATGTACGTGTGTCCTGGGTTGTATAGTCTGTATTTCCTCCCGTACCGTGTTGTATCATCCCTGCAGCTCCTGAGACTGGACCGTTCTTCTGCGCTGCCCATTCCATCGAGCCCAGTCGCTCATGACCATGTCTGTGTCGCTCCAGAGATGTGCGGGTCTGTCTTTCCAGAGAACTCCTCACCTCACCCACGCCACCCATGTGCTGCCTCTCCAGAGACGAGGCTTTCCGATCACCCGGGCTGCCTATGCTTCCTACGCTCCTCTGTCCCTGGAGACGTGGGACCTGGCAGGGTGGAGGCTCTGGGGGTGGAGGTAAGTCTAAAATACAATAAAAATAGCAGAACGACAGGAAATGTAAACGGTGTATGTATATTTACTCAGTGATTAAATAAATCATGTAACTTCCAAATAATAATCATAACTAATTACTATGTTACTATAATAATAATATTTGAAAGCTGTATTTTTGCTATCTGTTTAGGTTCGATCGTGGATAAACTGATGATGTGTTTGCACAATAATGTTTATAACTCTCATTATCAGACTAGATTAAATAATAATAATAAAAATTATAATAATACGTTCCATTTACATACACCTTTTAAAGTACCCTAGAATACATTTTAATGAAGAACTTAAAGTATCCTCCAATCCTTTTTTTTGCTATGGTCGCCTTCGACTTGGCCATCAGTAGTCGTTGGTTTGGTGGTCCTACACCTTCGGAAATGTCTGTTGTGCAAAGTTCTATAGAGTTTAAATGAATTCTAGTTAGATAGATAGGTAGATAGATATGTAGGTAGGTAGGTATGAAGGTAGGTAAGTAGTTAGGTAGGCAGGTAGATAGATAGATAGATAGATACATAGGTAGATAGATAGATAGATAGGTAGATAGGTAGTTAGCTAGGTCGGTATGAAGGTAGGTAGGCAGGTAGATAGATAGGTAGGTAGGTAAGTAGGTAGGTAGGTAAGTAGGTAGGTAGGTAGGTAGGTAAGTAGATAGATAAAACTTTATTGATCCCTTTGGGTGGTTCCCTCAGGAAATTCGACTTTAGAAGAGGAGCCGTGTCTAGTCGATTCATACGACACAAATCTTACCATCGGCACTGCCGTCTCTGCGGTGTAGCGGCGTGCCTGGGCTTCTGTGTCTACGAGGAGGTCGTTGTGCCCGCTGGTGGCCTAAGCTGTGTGTGCCCACAGTGCTGCCATCTGTAGAGAACGGACTGGCAGGGCGTGGTCTCAGAGCAAGGCACTGATCTGTAAGGAACGAGAAACGAACGCGGGTCATTGTTTAATTCAACGAATACTTCAAGATGTTGTTTGCTTCTTTAGTTTGTATACCTGATAATATATGTTTAAAAACTTTGACCAGGGGCTTAGCAGACTTTGGAAAAATGACTCCTTATTTATATAAGGACAGTTGGGTCCTTAAATGAGACCCTGTAACCTGTAACCTGCTTCAGGGCCGCTGAACGATGGCCGACCCTGTCATAGCGCTCTGACCCCAACCTACATATAAGCTGGGATATCAGGAGAAAGACTTTAATCGTACTGTATGTTCATCTGTATATGTTCAACGACAATTATAATTAAACTTTCTTGAGAAAAAAGACCAAAGATTCCATGAGAGTGATGCCAGGTGCTTATTACTATTTAATTTAATCGAATAAAAAGTTAGATAGGATCTAGATACGAACTGAGGTTAATTGACTGAGGCTACATTAATGTATTCGATTCAGTGCAAAACCAAAGAAGCAACTAGCCAAACATGTTTATAGACAAACTACACAGGCATCGTGTTTCAGGAGGAAATATAGAATAAATATTCAAGGAAATAAAGAATAAAACACCAGCATTTTTAGTACAGAAAAGTAAACATGGCATGAAATAGAAGCAGCTACGCATTCCTGTAAAGAAATTCATGATCGTGAAAGACAGTCAGTGCCAAAAGTATCAAGCGAAGCATCCGTGAAAGTACAGCAGAACCCATCAAACATCCCGAAAGACTTTAAAACACCACACACTCGTTTTCATGACCCGAACACTCTACAGATGTGATTGGAGTGTCCTGTTAAATCAATGTTAGTACCATCATCGACCCCATCATTTCAGAAAGGCTGAAGAATTGGAGAGGCTCAGGACGAGGAGCGAAGCCAAGGAAGCAGCAAGTTAAGGAAGAAAGAATGATCCGAATATCTCCACCTCTCACAAACCTCTCTTGCTGAGGCCGGAGCCGTCCAGCCTGTAGCCGGCTTTGTCAGCAGCCATGGCCAGCGCATGATCAAAGCTGCAGTGGGTGTACAGGAAGCCATCGGATGAGCTCCCGGCACTGGACCGGTGGCTGGAGATGGGCCGGTCATCCTCTTCTGATGCTGAACCCCACCCATTCACCATGGAGCCTATAAACAGCCATGAGGCATGAGTTCACCATGACTGGGGTTATTTACTACCAGCCTAAATCTTCCTCGCTGTTTTGAATATAAGTTGAGATCGGCATAATGGCTTATGAAGCAAGTTACAACTCATGAATACGTGACTCTATTATTACAACATTAATAGATGGGTCAACAAGGCAGTCCCTTGCCAAATAGTGAATTCACAACCAACTGTAAAGTTGTTTAAACATTGGCTGTGTCCCAAATCGTGAACTGAGACACTTCAAGCACTGTTTCAGTGTGTCCGAGAAACACGATAAAGCTCGGTGCACTCGACGTACCCATTTTGAGTACACTTCAAACAACCAGTGTACACACACACACACTAAGTGTACACACACCAAGGCAAAAGGTGGATGCACATCGAACTGTGTCTCATATCTTGTCAAGATTAGAGCTACGAAGACCAAAAATGGAAACGTACATTTACAAATGTATTTTCTGTTCAACATTTAGCAAGTAATGGTCCCACTGATCCATCTATTATGTCTTTATAACTGCTCATTAATGATTTGTAAGGCACACAGAAACGGATTAATAAGCCTGTATAAACCCAGTACAGTATATAAACCTTTATTATAAGACATAACCCAAAACAATGTTTATTTACAGATACAGTACAGATACAGTGCATAGTTTAAGCAATTGACGGTTAAAAGCTTGACTGACCTTCAACAACCTTGAAGTGACCTTCTGATTACTAGTGCAGTACCTTAACCACGAGGCTACTGCTAGGCAATGTACCAAAACGAAGAATTATATAAAGTCATCTAAGTTTGTAGGAATTTATGACAGACAGGGTGGTTGCCACGGATCTCCAGACTTCTTTTAAACCCTTGACCAGAAGCAACAAGAAGTCAATCGTGTAACCATGTAACAGATAATGCGATGTAGACCCGCACTGATTTCTACACAGTTATGCAGAAATATTGTCCCGGATCACCAAAGTGACTGAATCTCACTTCCGTTTCACCCCAGGCGTAGTTTATTCCCTGAGCTACAGCCCAAAAGTTATCACTCAGTGCTTTTACTTCTTTGTGAAGCGGAGTTAATATTCCAGTCTCTGCCGAACCGTGTTATCTGGGCCATAAAAGCCATCCAGCACGTTCCTGACACCCAGGCTGATTTATACTGGCCAGGACCTCATCTGCATATCGTTAAGCATTGTAATTATTCCCCTTGACGAGCTGGCATCCTCGCTCCACCCTAGGGCCATGTGGCCTGCCTTTATGAGATTGTGCCGGGCCAGGGTGGTTAGAGACGGAGCATCGCTGAAGATGTTACAAAGCTAATAAAGCACCTATGCTGTCATAACACTTCAATACAGCCGCCGCCGGTCTTTAGTACGGATTTTAAAAGCATGCTATGCTATATCACGTTATTCTGAGGCGGCTGTAATACACCAGGAGGACGAACGTAACACATTTTAATTGATATGACAGATTCGAAGCTCAAGAGCAGTGAATGCAGTTCGATTCGATAGCGTACAGCAGCTATTTTGCTAACAGCCTTTGTAACAAGCACATGCAAAGCCCAGCGTTTTCCTAAAATATATATTAAATATATTAGCTTGGTATGCTGAGCACTAAAGTTTTATGACCTAGTCAGAGTCATTTCGTGACCTGCTTGACTCACAATAGCGAACGTGTTAGCATAGCTGTTAGCGGCTAAGTTTCTATGCTCGTAGCTTAACTTATACAGTAGGTGCGTCCCAAATCACACACTAGAACACTTCGCTCACTATGTCGGAGTGCGTCCGAGATACTCAGTGCACTGAAATGACCCGTATCGAGCACTACAAGTGGTCGGAAAGTACAGTGAAGTGAAGCGATGGACACTACACACGCTAAACGCGCACACGCGTTATCAAAGGAACAGATACGATATCTGACAGGGTTTCATTTTACTCATATACTTTAAAGCATCGAATAAATAAACTAAAGTCGATGAAATAAACTTTCTGTGATGTACGTGCAGTAAAAAAAAAAAGTTGTAATCAAGCAGACTAATATTTATTTTAGCTTCAGATCCTGTAATGCTGTGAAGGATAATAAAAGATTTACTGTGACTTATTTAAAAATGAGAGAAATACACACAAACGTGGGAAAAAGGAAACGCTTGCTCACTACTGCCCCCTAGTGTGTGTTCACTGCTCTGTGTGTAAAAAAAAAGAAGCACAATAGAGAAAAACCTATTGTCAATTTAAAATAAACCCCTAAACAGTCTCCCGTTCTCTTCATCGTGTGGTCAGCGGGAGAACATTGAGAGAACACTGAATGTTCATTTAACCTCCCTGCTACGACCTACCCTTCACACGCCCGCTATAACAGACGGTCCATAAAACCTTTTAAATAAGCTGTAAAAATGGAAATGGCGCTTCTTTTTCCACTGGAATGATGGAAATGTGTTGAACGTGAGATTTATTTTAATTCTTTCTGGAGACAGAATGTATAGGTGTATACACTCAACCTGTGATCCCGTTCGACCACCTTACACACGTCTCGCTTTTGTTTTTGATGTTTCACATTTCTGTATTTTTTATTTTTGCATTTATAAACTTCTGATACAGAACGAGGCTTTGAGATCTAGTTTAATCTATAGCTGCAAATGAATCCTGGGAACTTCACTGACGTCTGTATCGTTTCTCTTTGATTCCGAAGGTCAGAATGAACAGATAAAATAAATTAAACGGTCATAATTCTACACGTAGACGAAAGAGTCGGTACTCGTGCTGTAATAACATCGATGATGCTTTTAACATCTGTGCTGTGTACCTTGCTCATGGCTTTAAATGAATTAATTCAGCACTGAAATGCTTGGTTAATTCTTCAATTATGATGTCATAAGTTTGACACATAATTGTTTTTAATATTAACTTAATATTGCCGGGAATTTGTGGTCCTCTAATACAATTTTTAAAATCCTGATTCTGTAAAATACAACTTTTGGATTCTTCAGTGTCTTCATTTTCTTTATTCCGCTGCCGGATGCCTTTCCTGACACAACCCTTCTTATTTATCTGGGTCTTAAATGTGCAACATAATAAAAAACACAACAGAAGACCCCTCACTATGGTATAAAATCACATGATGTTTAGTTTCACATCATGAAACATCTGGAGTAAAAGTTTGCAAATTAAAAATACTAAAAGTAACAAACCTGTTACCGAGCTGTCCAAGTTGTCCATGCTAGAACCGGGTGTGTGTTCAATGCCCCGGATGGGTGGTGGTGACATCTCGTAACCTTCGTCTTCTTCATCGTCGTCCTCGGCTTCGTCCGGGAGGTCGGTTTCGATGTCAGACATGAGAGTGCTGGACATGTAGCCTACAGGAGGAGCAGGAGCCTGCGGAGGATAAAGGCCTCCCTGCATGTGCCTGTAAATACGTTTAAACACACACACACACACACACACACACACACACACACACACACACAAACACACACTTTCATTTTAAAGTTGGAGCTGAGACAGGCTGGCAGGCAGAGACAAAGCATGTCAAACACCGAGACGAGAACGAGGCAAAATAAGTGTGTGTAGCAGAATGAGTACGTGTCAAGATTAATGTGCAACTGCAGCGACGTTTCTTGTCATGTTTTTTTAAAGAAATGTAAAAGAATTTGGCTAATTTTGAATCAACGTGTTGAACAGACTAACACAATGACCTGCTAATTGCAGCTGAAGAGGACACAATGGAAAACTCTAGCGGTATGTCAGTCTCTTAAACACTGAGGTTTGCTGACAAGGAGTGTTTACCGTATCACCCCGAGTATAAGTCGCACTTTTTCCCAAAATTTCGAACATAAAAAACTGCGGTGCTGCTTATTTGTGCGACCGATAAATGTTCAGTTGTAACAGAAACTTCAAATCTAGCTGCACATTTATAACACAACATGT
>JAOTRQ010000032.1:3496529-3517143 GCA_028565875.1 Hoplisoma paleatum
TTGCTATTTGAGTGAAAACATATGGAATTGTGCTTAGAGTTTAGCAGTTTGGGGTCACAATGTTGACACATGATTTTCATGTTTTTGGATTTGTGTGCATAGTTCCACATTTTGTGTGTATACATTGTGGAAAAACTGTAATGAACTTTAAAAACAATTAAAATGTTTCGTGTCATTTTCTCTCGCAGATGATATCAGATTTAAGATCCGGCTGCATCAGAAGAGATGTAATAAAATCCTCGACGACGAGACGCGATCCAAGGACGTGATCAACGGCATCCTGGAGCAGGCGAAACGTGAGATGCAGGTCCAACAGAATCCACGCGTGCAGCCCAGAGAAACATCGGAAATACAAGTCAAACTACAAATGCAAGAAGATACGACAACAGAGCAACTAACACATGAGCACGAGCTTCTCAACGCTGTGTCTAACACAGACTTTGTCCAGAGCATCATAAAGAAAGTTGTGAACGAGATCAGTTCCGAAGGCATCGGTTTCACCGACACTCCGACCCCGTCGTTTATAGACGCTTCGCCTCATGGATCATCCCAGGATTCCTTCTCAGAGATCAACCCAAACCTCACGGCACGCAGAAGACTAGAGAATGGATCCTCACCCAGAACCAGACAGAGATATAAAGAGAACTGGCAGCCACCTCCGAGCCGTGATGGTCCGAGTTGTCATGAGACCCTCACACATCCTGTTCCAGAACAATACACTGCGAGAAAACAACAGCTCCATCACCGCTACACCTACCTGGACACGTCAGCTATTGCAAGAAAAGTCAAAAACGTCCTCTTAGAAAACAACTTAGGTAAAGTGTCTTTAGAAGAATCACTACGTTACACTCATTGTACACAACAGGCTGGTTTTATACTTCATATAATTTGTTGGGATTCATTAATAATGAATAATCAGTGGGAAGCCTGAGTGCTTTTTTTTAAACGCTGCTCCCACCTAGTGGTGATGAGAGACAAACACCGGCTAAATGTGTTGGAAATGTGTGATGTATGATGTGTTACGTCAGGTATAAATATGAGATGAATTGTAAGACTGACTGGTTACACTGTGCATGTGTTTTTGTGTCCAGGACAGCGTCTGTTTGGGGACGTGGTGTTGGGTATGACCCAGGGTTCTGTCTCCGATCTCCTGGCTCGACCCAAACCCTGGAGCGAACTGAGCTTAAAGGGGAAAGAACCTTTCATCCGGATGCACGTCTGGCTTGAAGACCCTCAAAATGTGCAACATCTGAAAGCACTGAAGAGCGCCGGGCATATTGGTACGGCAAGGTTCGATGGTAACGTACAGTAGATGTAAATACACATACATAACACAGACATTTGGTTCTGACCCTTGGCTTGCCCAGCAGTCGTGTTTGATCTGGTGGTCCACAATAAAAATTGTTAGTGTAATATGTGATATACAAATATATATGGATGAAACGATCCTCCACGAATCAATTCGCTTTATTCAAATCTTTATACCAGCTCGATTCATCTATATTCTCTTTAAACAGTAGAGGGCGCTTCTTGAATTAAAAGAATTGTTCATTGCACCTACCTCTGAAATCGAAGGTCTTTCTTTAAGTTCAGGATGTGCGATGTTTATCAACACATGAATCACTAATCCCAACATTTCCTCACGTACAGCACATTCGAGATGGTCTCGGACTCCCCTGAGCTCCGGCTCGGATCCTCTCCTGGACATGAACGCCACATACACGTCTCTTCTGGACCAATCAGGAATGTTTAAACTGGCTAAAAGACCTCGAGTTGTGCTCACTACACGAGAGAAGGACGTCCTAAACAGGGCTTACCAGTTAGAACCCTATCCATCCCACTACACCACCCAAAGACTGGCATTACAGTTGGGTCTCGAGAGCAGCACCGTCACTAACTGGTTTTATAACCACAGGTCAGTAACACGTCTCATCCTGTTGCTGAAGACAATACTATCTTGGAACCGTTTGGTAATTACATAGACACAATAAGCACATTTACATCTACAATGTGTTTAATTGATTTATGTTTAATGGATACGTTTCGAGATTATTTACATTTTGATTGTGTAATGCCACTTTATACTGTGTTTTATATCGTAGATCCAGATCCAGATTAAGACGAACAGTCCAAGACAGAAGATCTGCAACGGCTAACTTCAACATCTCGCCTCAGTTTGATCCTGATCCGGTGAACCAGGATCATTTCGCTGATCCAGATCCTGAACAGGATTCTCACAGCATGGACACGGACATGGACAGACATCTGATGAGCATTAAACAAGAATCTGACACGGTACAAACGTTAGAGATCAAAACGGAGGAGCGAGAAGTTTATCAAACGCCCGAGTTTATATCCACCGGATCACAGTCTGGTACAAAATTACAGATTATAAAGATAGAATATGAGGAAGACACACAACGTGTGTCTGTGTAATCAGAAGATCGTTATTACTCCTTCGTTATTGTGATTGAGCTTATGAAGTAGGAACAGATCAGAAGTACAATGACTAGATGTGTCTGTGGATTAGTGGATGGAACCATCAGATGGATTCCTGCTCTTTAAAGGTTCTGCAGTAAAACTGGACCGGTTACAGAACTGATATTCAGTCATTACAATGTTACAAGCGGATATGAAGAACACAATCTATTATAACCTAATATTTAAGGAACTGGACTAGTAATCGTATCGTCTCCAGACCACCACAGCCGACTGGACACTGTTGGACCCTTGAGAAAGACGTTCAACCCTGGACTGTAACAGAATATATAAGTCGCTTTAAATCTTTTTATGCAGAGACTGCAATTAGAAGGAAGTTGTTGTTTAGCAGCTAAGGCACCGGACTCATCATAAGGTTGCTTGTTCAAACCCGACACTGTCAGAGTTACTCTGTTGGGCCCTTGAGCAAAGCTGTAAACCCTGAATTGCTTATTTAAGTGCAGTGAAGTGTAAAAGTTTTAGAGAGACGTGTGTTGTAAATTCTGAAAAGGTTAGTTTAGCCTTGCAAAGACGTAAGTCTGTCGAATATAATGAATGTGTTATTGCGTTATAATAAATCATTTGTACTTCTGTACTTGTACTTCAATTAACTTGCTGGTTTGTGTTAATGAAATTGGTTCATCTTTATAAAACAATTGATGAATTTTCTGCTCTGTACCTGGACGAGTATCAAATTACTGTAAATTACACAAAGTCAGAGCTTCAGTGAATCAGAAATGGATGTCCTATGAAGATTTGACAGATTACAGTGACTGTTTGGTGTCCTGGAGAACAAACTGTAATTCATCAGGTAATAAAAAAGGATCTGCTGTGTAGAATCAGATCAGATCTCACGTGTCGCGCTGTACAGTGGGAGAAAAACTTGGAGCCAGACTCTATAAACAACAATCTGTCTCGAAGCCCATACATTTCCTTAATAGGATCCTGAGAGAGTCATTTCTGTTTTTAATCTCCCTGTGATGTTTGTACAGCATTTATCAATCCAAAAGGAACCAAGAACCGTGACTGACCCTAGACGTCCAATAGGACACCAACGGACACAGACCACAAGGTCAAACCCAGGTCCTCAAAACCCATGTTGATGGGTCATTATTGTACCACATGTTCTTCATTTATATAAACACTGTGTAAGAGAAATTTCAGCAAAATCACAAAAACGGTTCTTCTATTGTAAATAATTCTGACTTTTATATTTTAAACTCATGATATCATTTGTACTAAAAAGCCGTTTTCTCTTCACTCATAAACGACAAACCTGGAGCTGCAACTTCTTGGCTCTCATCACGAGTCTCTAAGTTCCCTGAACGACACGAGAGTTCGTTTTCTAATGTCGTCTCTGATTTAGAAGGTTCGGATTTATCCAAGTAACCATCATGCGCCGGATCTTGAGTCGTTCCAGAGCCGATCTCCTCCTCGACCTCGTCTGGATTCTTCTCCTCTATCTTCTTAGAGTTCACGTTCTTCTCTTGATCGGCGTCCTCGGCAGATCCGGATCCCGACGGCTTTGATTTCTCTTCCTTCCGTGGACTTTTCGTGGAGGTTCGAAGATTTTTGGTTGCCAGTAGGATGTCCTCTTGGAGCTGCTTGGCTCTGTTGTTCGGCTCTTCCACCGAAGTGCTTATTGGTTTCTCGGGAACCTCGCAGAAGATCCGGGTTCCTCCGGTCTTGTCCGATTCGTTTACGTACATCTTGGCAGGAAAAGCACCGGGGTAGTAAGTGCTCACCTTCCGTCTGCGGCTCAGAACCACGGCTGAACAGATGAGGAGGAATATGATGATGATCAGTCCTGTAATAACCAAGATGAGAAAGAGGTTCTCTTGAAGAAAACCCAAGATATCATTCAAGAGGTAGTGCTCGATGGTCGTTCCTTCTCCTTCGGTGTGGACGGCAGTGGGTTCGAGCAAATCTTGGCTGGAGAGACTTGTGACACTTGTGCTGTAGATAACATCACGTTTGTCGAATTCTGTGACCCCACTAGCTTCCTCCATCGTGGATAAGTTGAGGGTGTGTGGGAAAGCATGTAGGACGACAATCCGAGCGTGTAAAAATACCGAGCAGATGACGAAGCAATTAAATCTTAAATGAGCCATTTTCTTACCAGGAACCTGTAAAACAATCGATTACATTTAACTCCAATCAATAGAAAAAGCTTTATTAACATACATAACATTTTATTCATAATTTATAGTATAATTATTCATCACAAGTTCCATCAATACACACGTGGACAATTTCGCATCTCCAATTCATCTCACTTGCATGTTTTTGGACTGTAAGAGGAAACTGGTGCACCCGGACGAAACCCGCACAGACACAGAGAGAACATGCAAATTCTACCTGGTCTCCCCACATGTGTATCGAACCCGGAACCTTCACAAAATTGTCGGTGGGATCATCACTGAACAAAAGGGTTTCAAGTTTTTATCTTTCAACATATAAAAAGAAATAAATCACTGCACGCCGACCCCAGCAAAACATCAGGCATGATTTCAACAAACAAAGAGGATTTAGCTTTTTCTACAGCTCTAATACAGACCCATAACACGCCCCCCCCCCCTACCCACCGACCCCCCACCCCCGGACATTCCACTAGTGTTTTGTTTGCAGTTAAAACAGACAGAAAAAAAGAGGAATAAATGATGAACTTACCAGACTCGTCTTATACAAGCGTCCTTACGTACAGAACTGGAACTTCTACGTTCAGGAGGATGAAGAAAGGCTGGAGAAACCAAAAAAACTTCCAGACCCCCTTAATCTCGACTTCTTTTACCTCTTTCCTCTTTCTCCTCCTCCTCCTTCTCATCTTTCCATCTTCTCTCGCTCCTCCTTCTCCTCCTCTCTCTCTCTAAACCAGGCCTGCTTCCAGACAGATTGTTCTCATTAAGAAGTACCAAAGGATGTTGGGGAGGGGTTTTAGGAGGGTTTAGGGAAGGGGGGGGGGTGAATTTTTTCTCTCTGTTCTTCAGACTTACAGAAAAAATCACTACGAAACCTCATTTAAAGCATCGAACTCTAACTTACACATCCCTGCTAGAAAACTACCTGTTATTATATTTACCAGATTATTTATCTGCTTTAATAAAACACCGATAAAAACGACAGATTCTGACTGTAATGTTGAAGCACTTGTCCAGATGTGCTACTCCAGATGATGTGACTGCTGGGTCGCTATGTAGCAAGGTCCTGTTTCACTCCTTATTTAATCCGTTCTTCCTTATTGATTAGATGGAACGCATTAAACCCAATAATAATAAATCTCAGCAAACCATTTATGAGAAGAGTTTTATTATAAAGTGTTCTTTATAATCATTCCCGATTTGTCTTGTTTGATCTTGCTCGGAGTTCGAGTGGGTCTGATTTATTGGCTCAAAGGAGAAACAGGCCAGACTTATTCCAAACCTCATTCCATACCTTCTGAGCAAATTTATGAATTAAAAAAGCCTCGTTATTTGCTCGTTTATATACAGACAATTACTTAATTAGTTGACAATTAGTCAATTACACAACACATACAAACTGTTAGCAAATAGATTATTGAAGAGGGGTTTGAATAAAATAGCTGACTTACGTTAGACAGGGCGACCAATCGAATCATCCAAACACATCTGATACCAAAACATTCAATTACTGAACTGTTTTTTTCTGAGTTATACCGTTTTTAAATAATACGGTTTTAAATAAGTTACAAGCAACAACAGAGTGGCTAAGTATTGTATTCAACGTGTGTGTGTAACTTTTCTCTATTTTACCCTTCAGTCGACTTCGACCCTGGGTTACTCTGTGGACCGCTACCGACCCCCAGAGTATCTCGGCAAGTACATTTTTACGGGGTAGGTTGCCAGGTCTTTCCCCAACCCTGTGTCTCTACAGGGATCTTGTGTGAGACTACGGGACAATTTACACATTTCCGATCAACCTAGTGCATGTTTTTGGATTGTGGGAGGAAACCGGAGTACCCGAAGGAAACCCACGCAGACACGGGGAGAACATGCAAACTCCACACAGAAAGTCCCCACAGTAACCACTCAGCCACTGTGCCGCCATAAACTAGTATATAGATGTATAAAATTGTGTTTTTCTTAGGTAGTGATACACTGTGCCAAACGATGCTGCTTTCATGATCTGTGCAGAAAATAAATACATACATAAATAATATTGGCGTCTTTTTAAACTGACTATAAATTTATCTTAACATAAATAAATGATTGAAATCATACCCCGCGTGCACCATATTCGAACACTTGTGGCTAATTATTACATAACCCCACCATACTAACCCAAATCAGCTAGCAAATATCTTATATTAACAACATTTCTGAGAAAGAAATGAGAGAAACCAGATCAGATGCTTTTTGTTAATGATTCTTTTCAATTGCTTTTCGATAAACTGAAAAACGTTCGTGTCTGTATGAATTTATGTGCATAAAAGTGACAGTCCAGGCTGTAATACAGCACAAAAAAACATTAGATGGCAAGCAGTCCTTTTCAAAGGGCATCAGTGAACATCCATCCAGTAACCTGCTGCTCTCAAATAGACTTCATCCCACACAGCTCATCGAATGCCACCCTGATGTCCTGGCACACTACGACTTTCAATTTCCCCTCATACTGCCGACAGGTGAGAACGGTTCTCCGATCAGCAATCCATCAGCTGCACCGAGTGAATTAAACACAACAGAAAGGGAAAGACTGGAGCGTGTCAGGTGTAAAGTGCAGGAGGGGGATTTGCTACAGAGCTGCAGTAATACGCTACAGTCGTGGGTTTTGGGGTGTGTGTGTGTGTGTGTGTGTGTAGGGGGGGTGCAGAATTGTAAACATTAATGCATGCATGGAAAGCTGAGAGAGGAAAATATCTGTGCCATAAAATGTCCAGTATGTGCAGTTTATTCCACCCAGAGCCAGACAAATATAATAAATAATACAGTTTATGCTTTAGAAATACATGATTATCGGAATGTTGTGTTTATTTTTACATTTCAGACTTGTTTTGTAAGATAAGTTGTAATGTAATCATAATTTCAACATCATAGTTGTGAATTTTTGTAATAATAAATCCTCTCGCTTCATAAATGTATCGATGCAATTTGCCAACTGGCTGTTAATGTCGGTTAATTCCTGATTAAAAAGCGTTTTTATATTTCGTTTTTTTTTAATATATCATGCTGAATACCCAATACAGCCAGTGATTGTTCTATAAGATGTGCTGATGTTCTGAATTTTGTGTTTTTCTGGACATGATACAGTATTTACGTGCCAGAAACCATCCACTCCTTTTATCCAATCACATCAGTTCTGTGCTCATTCGGGTCCGTGCAGAGTTCTAAACATTGCGTATCTGTTTGTATGATGTATTTTGTTCTCTTTTTTTCTGAGAACAAAATCTAGCGCTGGTCACATTTCATCGGGTGGCCGATCCACACACGAACCGATGGGTCGGAGGTTACAGGAACGCAGATTATAGCTGGAAATTCTAAAAATAATCAATACGATGACTAAAAAGTGTGTTGACTCCAGGTGCTCTGGTTTCCTCCAACATTCCAAAAACGTAGACACATGTCTGCGTTTGTGTTACGTGAGATATGTGCATGGTATCTGATAAGAGATTTCACCGAGCTGTTCCTTCCACCCGCAACTGTCACACGAGTGAATGATGTAACGCCGATGTAACACTGTTCTCTCAATAATGTCGAGACGCCAAAGCTGCAAAACATCCAACTTGTGCTGTAGCTATAATAAACTCATTCCTAACAGTGTCCGAGGAACCTTGTACAGAGTCAAATCTGCTTTATTTAAACGTCTAACAGAAGTTGCTGACTTCAAATATTAACTAGATATGTAAAGATGGAATCAGTTCACTTGAGGAACTATTCAAATCTGGATTCCTGTTTAGTAAATTGATGTTCACTTATTCAGAAATATACGCCCGCTCATCATTTAGATAAATAAAAGAGCATTAAAAATACAATATTTCACTTTATTTTTTGCAGAAATAAATGAAGAGAATCCAGAAGAGTCTCTGGAGTCATTCATATCATGATCATGGAAAATTGTATCGCATCGTTGGTGTTTCTTTCATTTAAAAATATACTTTTAGTTTGAATAAATGAAAGTTTGATGTCAGACAGATTAACATTAAATTAAACTAAATAAAAAATGTAAATAACATTATTGCATATACATTTTGTGTTCTCCAGATACGATTCCCCAGACCTTCCAGGAGATCTTTGCTAAATCAGGTTTCTTTCAGGGTTTCTTCCGGCCATTTAAACAGGGTTGTTGTTTTTTTTCTAGACACCGGGCCCTAACCTCGCTCAACATAATTTTGGGTCTGTCAGTCCTGACGCATCTACAAGTCTACTTTAAAAAAAAATGTACAATACATGTACAAATTTGACATGGCAACAACTATTCTGTAGAATAGATATTCTACACGGTTATTCTGAGGACATTCAGATTCAGATAGTCGCCCATGTCCGGGTCCGAATTTTTGAATTCACTGATTGATGAGAACACATCACTGATGCTGAAGAATTTGTCATCCAGCAATCTGTCCCGAAGGGGCGCGGCGGACTTTAGTCCTGCTGCTAGTGCAAAATAACAGCTGTGTTTGACTAGCCTGAAGGAGAAGCGAACAACACCAGTCAGGTACTCCCATGACATGAATACTGGATTAATGTCATCGTGGGTGATGCTGAGGTTTCCATTTCCATCCCGGCCATTACACATAAACATGCAGATGTGGAATTATTATTGAGAAATAAGCATTGCGTCTCCTTTTCCATCTTTATTTTTTGTCAGAGAAAGCGATAGAAAGAGAAAGAGAGAGAGAGAGAGAGGAGAAGAGAGGCAGCAGAAAAGCTATTCATTCGTCGTCCTCGCCATTCAGGATGGATGTGTCCCATCATGCAGCTCAATCGGCCAGCCAATGATTCATTTCACAGACACTTGGGTAATTATAGGAGTCGACTCCTCGACCGTCAGGATGGAACTGCTGAAGAGAGAAGCCGTGCAAGGACACAGAGGGAGGAAGCAAGAATGAGAGCTGAAAAGCGAAATATGAAGGAGAAGAAGGACGATGCGATTCGGCATGAAAGAGAGATGACGCACAGACGATGAAGATGCCAACAACACACTGACTAATGAAGTGTGTGTACACACGAATACAAATAACCACTCGAATTTAATAAAGCACTAGATTACATTGTTTTATCTGTGGGGATGTGAACAGGAGATACTGAATGCTGTGGAAACGCAGGTTTAAAAACAGTCCTGGTGAAGCCTGATAAAAGATTTAAAGCTGTGTCAAGCGTAAAAGCTCCCCCTGTTGGTTTGTCCTGGCCTTGACAACGACGCTCAGACTCCTATCCTGCCAGAACCTCCCATCTGCGAATGATCACAACCTCCTCACTGTATCCAGTTTCCGTGTGGCACTGTGTATGGTGACGGCTCCCATCACACCCTCCGGGTTAACGTCTTTGAAGAGTTTGGTATGTTCTCTTCGTGTAAACGAAGTCAGAAGCAATGACAGGAAGGACAAAGGTTATTACGGCAAAACGATTCCACGTGCACGAGAAGAAGAATTAGACACCAGTAGCTGTGAGAAGTTTAGCAGCCGAAGTCTCGTACTAACCAAGAAAAGGTCAAATGTCACAAAATTGCACAAAATACAAACACGAATTTTTCGTTTTACTTTCGATATTAAATTCACGAAGCAGAATCAATAAATATACAGATTTGTGTTTGTGTTATTTCGCGACGGTGGTTTTAAAACCATTGAAAACATTTTATGGCACCCAGGTGGCGCAGCTGGATTTTCCACTAGCACTTCATCACCGGAGGTGCATCCCGATCCATGCACTTGCACACTTTGAACACTTTCTTTTAGTGAGTCCGACAACGCCAATAGAACCCACATTGAGCACTTTAAACAGCCACCGTGCACCGAACACCGTGCAACCTTTTACCTCTTACAAAAAAGGAAGGGGAGGGACTTTTATACAGTTTATTAAGAACTTTAAAATTCACCTGACAGGTGAAGTTTACCCATATCAAAAAGTCAAAATGACCATCCAAATCCGTAAGACATTTTGTTGTGTTTCATTCTGTGATTAAAGACGTATAGGATGAAGGCACAGTGAACGTGATGCATCATTTAATACATTTTCATAACCCTTCAACTTTTGGCATCGAATCTAGACGAGCGTTTAGAAATGAGCAGACGCAGATCATTAATATTGATTATTATAACGGAGATAAATAGCAGTCCTGTATAACCGGCGGCGCTGAGCAGTACATCATGGCGGCCCTTATCACCATGTACGTACAAGCTGGAGGACCATAACAAGTGGTCATCGATTTTCACTGCTGTTTGCTCCCAGTTCTGAACTGTGAAATATTCATTGGTGGAGGGGGGATCGTGAAAAATGGAGCAGATGGACTAATTCAGTTCTCTGGACTGTTTAGTCATTGATTGCGCCACTAAAACAACATGAACGTTCAATCCGAATGGACGGTTGCTGTGTTGCACTATGGCAGGGTCACTAGATTCACTTTTCCTGCGCCGTCCAACACGGATCAGCAAATAAATCAAAAATAAATGTAAATAATACACAACGAAAGAAAAAAATGACTTAGTGGTGCAAGTATTTAATTCCATAATCTCTCTCTATCTATTCGTTTATCGTCCGTCTTCCCAGTTCCTGGGGTAGGACGTTAATTTTTGGAGCAGAGTTTTCTGTCCGGATGCCCTAGTGCATGTTTTTGGACTGTGCGAGGAAACCGGAGTACTCGGAGAAAACTATATGACTATGATATATGAGAAAAAATATGATTTTACTATTGCATGAGGTTCTTCAAGGTTTGCTAAAGAGCACAGCAAATGTCCCTCCCTCAGGCACAGCCAATTGTGTCTGTCGGACACACAGCCAGGTCAACAGCACAGCAGAGATCTGACCTCTCTTCTTCGACAGCACATCTGGTTTCTGTAGTAGTATACACACACCAAAACACACCGTACATATTTATATCTGGTAAAAATAAACATTGTGTTCCGAAACCTAACCTAAATGCTCATTAAACACGGAACGGACACACGTACAACCCCCGCAATGAAGTCGTAAGTGCGACGAGATATTCATGATCCAAGACATCGTTACCGTTCTCTTCAAGTTCTTGCAGGAAATCAGATTTTACTGCCCTCATTATTATTTAAACTATTAATACAAGGTAACAACAAAAGTCAGTAAAACGGCCACGGGCAGCAATAAAAGCTATAAACCGATGTTTTCGCTGTACATCAGTAAGTAGTAGAGCCCTACTGAGAATACAAGGTTCTCTTCACTGAAAGAAACAAGCGCTACACCCATCTCCTGTGTACAATAGAACCATTAGATTACGTATATAAAACAAAATGCCTTTCAGCATCGCGTGGATCTCATCGCCAGAGGTAGGGCGAGTAATAAAATATTGTATTAAAGTAAAAGTATTATCGCTTTTAGGTTTTTACTTTTGGTTTTTTTAGGAAGTACATGTAAAGGTGCTAATCTAAAAATCTACTCGAGTACAAAGTAGCCCATATAAAAACTACTCCGTAACTAATTGATTTGTGCACAAAGTACTAGGGTGTACAAATCCAAGCCTGGATAAACAGGAGGGTTGTGTCAGGAAGGGAATCCAGCATAAAAACATGTTGCACACCATTATCCTGTTTGGATATTTTAACAAAGCCTTACACAGAGATGTGTACAATGTAGAAAATGAATACTATTATTATTGATACCAGACAAAACATTTACATAGTGTGTTCAAACTTTTGTCTGGTACTTTGTGCATCACTGTGTGGACCAACAGTAGGAAATTTCATGAACGTATTTGCTTATGGTTTGGAGATTTGAACAGCTAAGTTGAGATGATTCGAGTCTAGAAGTTGTGGTCATGATCAGCTAATCAAACGAGCCCCACAATCTGTGGGCATCGCCGAGCTGCAGCCAGACACTCATCAGTTGTTCTCTCTCTCTTGCACAAGTAGTGGAAGCAAACCCTGACCCTCAGGCGGGCGGTCGGACCTTACAGAAAACAAGCAGTAAGATTTATAAGCCCACGCAGACAGCAGATGAAAAGGCAAACTTCAGGGCTATCGCTACAACACAACAGTGAATAAAACAACATACACAAAGACATTTTTCCTCTGGGTGTTGGGTTGTGGACGCGGCAAAAACGGACCAAGAGTGAAAAACGGCACTATAGTATTCTATTCAGTTTCATCTTAAACCCAAAACATAAACACATACAAAAGTGGGTGTTTGGTGGAGGGGGGGGTTAGAAATGCTTTTATTTCCATAGCAACAAGTATGTCCAGAAATTAGTTTCAGAATTTATCACTGGGCATCTAACCCCAAATATTTACATTCACTAATGTGAGCCCATTATTGATGTTTCAGCATCGTGCCAAGGGTTTTGCCAGAGCTCTGTACACCAGTCGAACCCTGACCGCTAGTAAGTGTAGTGGACGGACAAAAAGGAAGATTTTAGCATCCAATCAGGTTTGGATACTTGACTTCATACTTTAGCTGTTGGGTCTGTGGTGTGTGATGCTTGTGGTACGAAGTTCCATCCATCCGTGCATCCATTATCTAGTTATACCAGCGTCTAATTCTATTGAAGGTCACAGTGGGACACACACTGGGTGAATACATTAAACACCTGAATGGGGCTGCCAGTCTGTCGCAGGGTACCCGAATACCTTGAGGTTCACCCACACAGACACTAAGAACATGCAAAAGTCTGGAATTGAACCCGGGACTTGCTGTGAGCATGGTAAACCACCATGGTACGAAGCTTCAATCTGCGTCTTTAACGTCTGACTTTAATTTCTACAACAAGTTAAAGAGGTCATTGACAGGTAAGTGAGTAAAGTAAAACATACTAACAAACCAGAGCAGAGATTTTGAACACAGCAAAATCGTGCAACAGGCTTTACGTGGACACCTGCATGGAAGAACATTTAGCTGTAATGGACCGAGCATTCTGCATAGCTGATGCACTTCTGGAAACTAAAACCTCTGGGCATGACAGCAAAACAGACCATATATAGCTGGTTTTGTACCAACTGGTGGGGGGTGAAACAAGTACCGAGCTAAAAAATGTGTGCCTTGTGATTGGTTTTGACCCAAACTTACTGCATGGGCAAAACAACAACAAAACAAAGTGCGGCTGTTCACTCAGAACATAATAAGACATGTATTACAGTCATTAAATATGTATTAGAACTTTCTTACCGGAACCCAGAGCTTATAAATTTTGTGCCTCTGGAGAGAAGTCCGTGCTTTCTTCCTCAAAATCTGTACAAGAGGAGCACAAAATAGAACCCCATCTTAAACCTTATTTGCTTCAAACGGTTTAGTAGCTGCACGCTTTATCTCTTTCGGAGAGGCAGCATGTGGAGACCAAGCACATCGTTCATTCAGCACAATATATTATTTTTAAATAGTCTTTTTCTCGCATCCGTAGGTTAAACTGTTTGACAAATGAAGTACTAAATAAGCTTCAAGAAGCGCATCTAAACATCAACCATGATGCTTTGGGTAATGCGATCATAAAATTCTTTTTTTTGTTTCATTTCTGTCCTTAGTTTTGGTCTTACCATGTTTTATTAATAGTTTTTGAGTTGCCAGATCGACGCTGTCGTGATTAAGGAACGTGGAAATGAAAATGGTCGAATGAGCAAGATGAATCTGTGCCTGACGTGGATCTGGGAAATGGAGGGGGTGGATATGAACAGTCAGAACAGCTGGCAGACAGGGATGATGTACAGCCCTGGATAATCAGCTCCGGGTTCTATTAATCTACAGATGTTCCTACACTTGATGAGAATTGAATGGACAAGAAACGAAAATTTACTCTCGAATGAATTATCACAAACAACCAGCTGCTTTTAGAATAATGCCAAAATATATGCAATGATAAGAAACTAATTTCCGTTTCCTTGGCTCGTATCCAGCCGTACGTCATCTTGTTTTACCCGCACTTGATCCTAATCAAGGTCATGGTGGAAGACACACTGGGCGAATGCAATAAACACCTGAATAGATCGCAAGTATGTTGCAGGGCGCATAGACAAACACGCACACACATCTAACCATACAAACTTAAATAGTCTATCGTTTTGTCTCAGACTCCCAAATTCCTTGTAGTCCTAACTCCAGCCTGGTGGATCCAACCTCAGAACCTCCTTTTCCTGCACATGCACAAACCATCACAAATCTAGCCTCCTGTATTTGTCTCCAATTAACAAAAAGTACAATAAACAATTCCAAAACGAATAAACTAACTGTTTTCTTCTATTTCTTCCATTAAATCTTACTGAGTATTAACATGAGGCTGAATCTAGACCAGGGTTTCTGTGCTATATGAGCTTAACGCGGGATGTTGCTGCCCTCTAGTGGTTTAGAACAGTAGTGCACCCCAAACCATCCAAACTAGTTTTAGAGAACAAAAGAAGTAAAAGCAATCTCAGCATCAAATGCAGCTCAGCAAATAAAATTAAAAGTATGCTGGACAGTGTGGTCAATTTGTTTAAATAAATAAAAAACATATTAGTTAACATAAAAAAAAAACGTGTATCTACGTCCACTGGGGAAAGAAGAAAACCTGTGTTTGGAGGTGAAAACAACACACATTGTCTTGCCATGTTTTTGTTTATTGTGCAAATTTCGCTAGAACAATCACGATATCCAGAAAAGCAGAATTTCCTGCTGTGATGAGGATTTAATCCAAAAGAAAACCAGACCGAAAAATACACATTCATCTTGGTTGTTGTGTCATAAAATTGCCACTAGAGGGAGCCAGCCAACTGATTTAAATGAGTTTCAATGTACACGCGTTTCAAAATGTATTAATCGGACTAAAAACACATCCATTTTGGTTGTTGTGTCAAAAAATCGCCACTAGAGGGAATCAGTCAATTGATTTAAATGAGTTTCAATGTACGTACACGTGTTTCAAAATGTATTAATTTGACAAAAAAAATACATAAAAAGTGCAGATGTTATTGTATTTCTAATACAATATAAATATTTTTATAATAATATTTATAAAATATTTGTATAAGATTTCAAACGGCAAACGATGCACCATGAAATTTCATAGTAGAACTGTGAACGTTTACAGTAGATCTGTGAAGTGGCCAAATTGTCAATAAAGTTGTTATTTAAACATTAAAAAGTCAAACTATTACAGTAGATCTACGAAGTGGTCAAATTACCATGAAAGTATAAATGTCCATAGGTCATTTTTCCGTGTACCACTGTGAAACTTTAGAACGGAACTAAAATAATCTAGATTATGGTAAAATATCACACTAGTACTGAAATGGACGAATTACCATTAAGGTTCATAGAGTTACAATAAATATGTTTTACAGTTTTATTACAGTAACATGGCGCAGTTCTGCTATAAAAGTACATTGTAGTAGTACATTGTACATCAAGCATCTGCGTAGAGAATCCAGCAGGTCCTAGGATTCCTGTATTCCATAGGGTGGATCGTCAGCTTTGTTCTAACAGAAAGGGGTTTATGAGCTTTTATGAGAGGTGTCACAGTGTTAAACAGCCTTCAGATTGATGTGAATAATGATTCCCCTTAACACGCTTTGTGTGACTATGAGAAAACTGTTACTAGCCAAATGATGAGTATTTATTTACTTATTTATTTTTGGCCTTGGCTGTCAGCATCGCCTGACAGGTTCACTTTATTTCGAAAAAATAAGCGAGAAATGTCGATGGAATTCAAGTCATCCATCTCACATGGAGAATTTTGGATGAGGTTTAATGTAAAAGCAGTTGGAAGCTGATGAGATGTGCTGGCTAATTCAACGTCTGGCCGACAACCTGCACTCTCTCAGAAAGGCCTTTAAAACATTAATGTCCTCTCTCGCTCAGTCTAAACGGTTTCTCTACCCTCACTATTCATTATTAAGACAAATAACATTGTAATTACAGGAAAGCTATTGAGTTACACAGTTACAATGCACCGGCTGGCACCAAGTAATTGTGTTCAAACCTCCTGAAACCGAACTCAGACGATTTATTGTGACATTATCCCAAAAGTAAGAACAATTGTGCTTTTTAAAGTTACTTTAATTCCGATCTAAAAAGCTTAGAGTTTTAGTAATGCATTCTTTAACATAATGAACCTGTTCGCATGAAGATCTCAGTGTAACACAACACTCAAACATCTTAAAGATGCAACAATGCACCTAAAGACAAATCGATCACTGATGCAAATATTCCCCGACTCAAATCAATGTGACATGTAAAAGGAAATGATATTCACTGTAACCTTGGTAATAACAGAACTGAAGATAAACCAAGTGAACGGACACAACTCACACGAGATTAGATATTTCACTGCATAAATGACGTACGTTTAAAAATGTAAACATGTCACCATCTGTGTCGGTTTTATAATCGAGTTGAACCCAGGATCTCCAGTCTCGCAGATGGCCGATTAATCACGAACGAGAAGATCAAATCCCAGTCATCTGTGATATAACTAACAAGACTCATGGTCCGAGAAGAACAAGAGAACGAATCACCATTTTGTGTAATTAAACAGTTCACTTTACATTTACTGAATTATTAATAACAAAAAAAATACAAAATATATATTGTTAGCTATATAAATACATTACTGGTTGTACAAATCTTTAAACGGCTCCCTTCACATTAATAACCCAAGAGCACTACTTTTAAATAAGTGACCCGCACAAAGCTTTTGCATCGAGCATGTTAGATTATAGTCTGTAGTATTTTCAATTGCCATTGCTTTACATTTTTTTTGGCCCATAACCAAACTGCATTATTTATTCCGAGAAGGGTTAAGCGGTCATTTAATAGATTGCTGTGAGCAATTCCTATGATGAATCAACATCATCTGGGATAGATTAAATAAATGCTGCGTTCCATTCTGCGTTCCCGTTCTGTATTTTGTTTTTTATTTAGTGACCAGAGTGGAATGAGGGCACAGCGGGTAGAGATGGCATCTTACATTATAAACAGGTCAGGTGAATTACAACACATGGAGCAGTGAACAGATTTACGTGGGAATTGTGTGTAACCAGTGTAAGTGTGAATTGCTGGTATATCGTGCTCCACACAAACAGGTCAATGAGATCAAGACAAAATAACTTTTGGTATGTGAACTGATAAATGTTTATTTATAGTGTATATTCAGCACTTAGCTACAGCAAGTTAACAGTGATGAGCTTTGGATTAATAGTTCTGTAGCCTAATCACTGGGGCTTTGAAAATGCATCAATTGGTCTCATGACTGCTCTAAATTACACATGTATGTGTGAATAAATGAATGTGTGATACTTTGCAATGATCTGAAGTATGGACTAATTTTGTCTTGTGCAGCAGTATTTGTGAAACTGAACCCACTGGACATGCGCTTGCCCTATACCAACAAATCTTTTAATATGATCAGTCCAGTCCACGGACGTACTAGATCACAAGCCACAAAAGTCTAAACACCCCATAAAACCATACAAATAAAACAAACATAACAATTCAACAATAAAAAGGTTTGAATTTATTTCCCCCTACTGACACAAATGGATACTGGCTTGTGCGTGACCGGTCCACACCGCCTATATTACAGAAACGCAACTCATAACATCATCCAAAGAAATAATAACCGCACTGAAATTCATTTTCAAAATACACTTTTGAAACATGTTCACCGGGCAGACAGAACCTATTTTTATTTCGAGCTCAAATTAGGCCATGTAGGTCTCGAACCTGTCTCCTCACCAAAGGCAGGTTTCCTAATAGTGCCGTACAAACAGCTATCACATCGTGACGCGGTGTCATCCTTCAGGCGATGAAGCCAGAAGCTCGAGGGAAATACAGAGGCTAATGAGCAGATGGAAGAACTTTAAACATCGCATACCGCTGTACTACAGCCTGTTGGTCTCTTTTAGAGAAACAGGTGCCCTGATGAAGATTCGGTGAAGGCAAAGAAACGACAATGTGGGCCATTTACAGGAGGGGATTATTGGTTGTTAAAATAATACAGGCTTATGTTTATCTTATGTTTATGCAATGGTCCGTACTTGTGTATAGTGAATAGACACTAGTCATTAAGTAAAAAAAAATTCAAAGGTAAAGGACAAAGCACATTGTATTTAAGACTGTTGTGTACTAGTACAGTAGCTCTCTTCTATAGCATTCGCTGT
This sequence comes from Hoplisoma paleatum, assembly GCA_028565875.1. Classification (NCBI taxonomy): domain Eukaryota; kingdom Metazoa; phylum Chordata; class Actinopteri; order Siluriformes; family Callichthyidae; genus Hoplisoma; species Hoplisoma paleatum. The sequence goes on from JAOTRQ010000032.1 coordinate 3,515,266, forward strand.
ACTTAAATCCCATTTCATTAGACTCACTTGAATGAGGACTGAATGTCAAATTGTTGCTTCATTCTTCTCGGTCCCCTCCGCCTCAACAAGCCCAGAATTAACCTTCATTTGTTTTTCCAATATACTTGGCAGTGAAGGGAAGACGAGAACATCTGAGATTGCCTTTGTGCTTCGTCTGACTGAGTGAATGGTTTAAAGTGTGTGTGTGTTTTGTTTTGTGTGTGTGTATCAATGGCTGTGCTATAAATAAATTGGCCACAGGGGAAGGATGGAGTAAGCAAGAGGCCTGACAGCTGAGGGCGATGTGGCCTTGTCTTGCCGGGAGACGCCAATTAAAACTGGACTCAAACTCCAAGTTTAGCGCCTCACTACAGGTCCCCTCACAGGCTGAGGTACGAGCTCGGACGCTGGATTTGTGTTGCCAAACATTTTAAATAAAACGCCATTCTGGAACAAATATAAAACAACTCATGTTGACACCCAAACAAACAACCAAGCATTTAATTAATTCATCCAGGATCTTATTTTATCAGCATTTAATCCTATTTAAGGTCATGGTGAGAAACACACTGGGCGAATACACTAAATACCTGAACGGGTTGCAGGGTACAGAAACACACACACACACACACACACACACACACACACAGCTACACACACAGCTACACACTTGCATGTCCGGACTTTGTGGAAGAATCACTCGCAAGCACACAGGCAATCCCAGAAATTGCCTTACACACTAATCGAACCCGGGACTTCTTATTGAGGGACGATAAGTCTAACCACCATGTAGTAATTAAGCTCAAATAAAAGTTCCTAGTAATGTAACTTAAATATAAAATATAAACACTAATAGAAACAACATTACGTCACAACACTTATGACATAATTAGATGCGAGTGACGGATAATTAGAAGTATAGATCTAATCTAGACGTTTAGAGAGATAAGATTCATGACCCATTATCTTCTTTAACTTTATATAATCTCAAACAGTCAATATAAGATTCATGACCTATTATCTTCTTTAACTTTATATAATCTCAAACAGTCAGTATAAGATCATAAATAAATAAAATCACATTTAACCGGTCATAATCAGCAACCACCAATCACTAAACACACACCTAAATATTTACTACAACTACTAAAATCACTTAAAAAGCACAGATGAAATACAATCCACCAGCAGCTGGCTCAGATTACCCACAATACCCCACTCAGTCACAGCTGACAGTGTCCAGCGGTTCTGAAGCAACCACACAGGGCTGTGTGGCATGAAGAAAAGATCCTGACACTTACCCTGACCTTGGGCATCCACCAGTCCATAGAGTAGCATCCACAAAAGAAGGAAGGCAGTAATGACGAGGGTCTGAGCAGAATCACAACCCATTCTGTCCAAAGATCACAGTTCTGGCTCCATCGGATGCTGAAAGAAAGGTCAGTAGATTCACAAAGGACTGTTTCACATTAAGAATGAGATTATCATGTAAGAGATACAACTCGTTATTAATATTATTAATAAGTGACGGCGTTCAAAATCAAAAGCATATATACATGAGTTGGATCAAAATGTCATTTTAATTTACAACAGCTGACAGGTCCATCACACAAAGTAAGAGAGATATTGAAGTTGTCCTTTATTAGTAGTTGTAGTCCTTTATGGCACACCAGGCTAATGTACCAGGTTAATATGTTCGTTTAATTACAGCCCTGGTGTGAATTGGTAAAATACCCTCCATCCAGAGATGCCTCCTCTTAGATCAGGGGTCACCAACGTGGTGACCGCGGGCACCAGGTCACCCGAAAGGACCTCATGAGTCGCCCGCGGGCCTGTTCTAATAATAGCTGCATATTTTGCATATTGATATTTATTTGT
>JAOTRQ010000032.1:3517243-3535982 GCA_028565875.1 Hoplisoma paleatum
CCCCCCCCCCCCCCCCCCCCCCCAAAAAAAAAAAAAAAAAAAAAAAGATATGAACAATGTTGGCCCACAGTTAACACGTAATCACATTCTTGTTGTATTGTATATTTTAGGAAACAACTATAAATCACAAATTAATGACAGAAACTATTTGCATAAGTTATCACTGTAGCATGATGGTTTATTATGCAATGTCACATGAAGGCTTAAAGACCACAAACAAACAGCAGGGTTCCGCATTTGGTTTTTTTTAATGTCAAATTGAATATATTGTGGGTTTTAGTTCATGATCTAAAATCTAATTAACTAAAGAGGAAGTGGTGGTGGGTTTTCCTTTAACATCCTCTTTACAGTTACTTGATGATCAAATGATCAATGACCAAACTTGGAATATTTTATAAAATATAAATACTGTAAACCATTGTTGTAATGCATTCTACAAAACGTTACACTTCATAATCTTTCCGGATGTATTAGGACATTTGTTTCTTGCATTAAACAGTTTTGTACACAGGATGGTTGATTAATTTTATTTTTTATGGCATTTAATCAAATGATTACCGTGTGAACCTTGTTTTTCAAATGTGTGACCAGACCAGAACTTTAAATATCAACAAGCAAAGAAAATCTCAATTCAGATGTATTCATTAAATCTGAATTAAATCTGAATTTGTTTGCAAATAAAAATCATTTTATGATTTGCAGTCAGGTGTTTTATCCATCATTTATCTGCTAGTAAAGTAGATGTAGACAATCTAAATCTATTTCCTTGTAACTGAATTAGTCTTTTGTTTTCGGTACTCGAGAGCTGACTTTCTTAGCAACGTAATTTAATAACAAAAGGAACAATTAACTTTGATGACAGACATTGAGCATGATCTCAGTTGTTTAGTGCATAAAGGTTAACATACTGAGAGACTCAGTGTGGTAATTGTTAATAGCAATACTGAAAGACTTTTAACATCAACATGATTCATCTTAAATATAATGTGGTAATCTTATCTGGGTACTGTATAATTTTAATTTCAAGAAAATTACCTAATATTTAGCATATCACATCATTTTTATTGGGGGGGGGGATCCTGAATTATGTATTTTAGGGTACCAGCTGGGTCGAGCAGGTGGTTTTTATGAATGGTCTCATTATTAAGAAAAGGAAAGGATACTGTAAAAATCCCCCTTTTACAGATGCCCTTATATAATTATAAGAGAAAAGGGCTCAAATGTGGATGGTTGTTGTGAATGGCATTTCTGGGTAATAACTGACAGAAAAACTACATTTCAACAACAGTATTTGATAAATAAGCATTGCCGTGGAAGATAGAGAACTAGGCTTGAGCCGGTTGTATTCAGAGAGTCGACCGGTAACAACTGAAGTGCTGTTGAGCGAGGCGCTGAACTGCTCCCGAGGCCGACATTAGGGTCCGGCACATGTCCTCACTAATGACCCCTAATGTGTACTCACCAAAGTTTGTAAATATATGTTTAACTGCACGGATTGGGTTAAATGTGGAGGAATAATTCACAATATTGAAAAACAGTATATTCAGAATTTGCTGTCTGCAACAAATTCAAAATAGAAACATATTTATATCCTTTCCAGTTAATAAAACTTTCATACACATGATTTGGCAGCTGAGAATAGAAACTAACGCTAAAGTATCACAACTTGACTCTGTGGTCATTCTTGCTTCCTAGACCTTAACTGCTGCCATGCACGTGAAGTACAAACTGGGCAACCAAACTCTTTTTTTTTACTGTATGCAGAATCATCAAAAGAATTGTGTTGTAAATGTGGTAAAAGATCCGTTTTACTAGCAGCAGCTGCCTTTGGGTATACCCCAATAAATAGTTATTGGAACCTAAAAATGTGTACCATGGGCACGAATGCACCTTCATCCCATGACAAAAATTAAATCTTTGCACCGTTCACTGATATCAATATTCTTTTAGGGCTTTGTGGAAATATCCACACAAAAGCTTGTTACATAACATTATCCTGAAAACATTAACCATAACAGGTCATTTCAGGTTAAGCAGGAAACGTAAATAACCTTCTACTTTTTGATTACATAACATGTTTCCTCAGTCTATTATTTAACTGATTGCATTTACAGTAAAATGAAACAAAGGTAAACTACAGAATAGCTACACCACAAAAATGTGTTGTTGTGATTATAAAAAATCTACAAAACGTTTCTGCTCTTTGGTAGCATGAAAGTAATTTCTTTCAAAACTGTACTTGGGCATTAAAGGAAACTGTAATTAGTAAAATAAATATTAAGCAATGTCTCTGGGTACTTTTGTTTCTTTAATAGAATTGTTTGGGGCACGACTGCTCACAGTTACACAGTTACCGAATTAAAAGTGCTACCAGGAAATGATTAAGGCAAAAATCAACCATTGAAAGCACAAACCCAGTCGTTCACCTTCGTCTTCAGACAAAGGAGAAGAAAAAAGGACGAAGTTAACTAAAGACAGTTAACACTATAAATTACGTAATGAGAATAAATATTATATATTTTGAATACTGTTTAATTAAATTAAATATAAAAAAAAAATAATGATTAGTCTACAATTATGCAAGAAGTAATTAGGAGTGTCTCAGTACTTTTGTCCTTACATAATGAAAATGATTTACTACTATGACAAGCTAAATGAAAGGCACAATGAGAAGCCAAACAGACATCCATTATTACATGAAAGAAGGACAACTATTTCCTCATACTGCAAAATTGATCACTGACACTGATGCTTGTGTTTTCTTACAAAAACTCAAAGGACTCAAACCAAGATGAACCAAGAGTTCTTAGTTTTTCACCCTACAATCCAAAAAACAAGCAAGTGAGATAAATTGGAGTCAAATAAATGAACAGGATTGTATTTAACATTCAATCATTCAGTCATTTATCTGTTTTCCAAACACGGTTACATCGCTATGTGCAAGAATTATTATTGACCTTTACCTGACATGGTTTGTTTGGCATGTGAGGGAAATGACTTTTATTCTCCCTTGATATCCTGTCAACACCGGGTTCACTATTGGCTTTGATGGCATGGGGATATTCCTCCTTCTAAACAATACAAGCTTTTATTAATGACTTGTCTGCACCCATGCAGCTGAACGCTTGGCATTGGCATCTTGGGAATGACCAGTGACCTTTTTCCCTGCAGATGAAGAACATAGACTACATAAAAAGCATATCTATGTGAAATAGCTAAGTATGGATAGGTTCCAATGGCCCCTTGTATTGACATACATGATGGTTCTGTTTGAAAAATAAAGAAACCACAAACAGGTACTTGTTTTAAACAAATCATGTGTGTTTTATGGAAACACCATTACACTGGCTTTGTACATTATATCTGAACTTATTTAAATATTTCATTTTTATAAAACAGCCTATGATACATCACCCAAATAAGTCATGAACATTGAGTTAATTACTGTTATTATTATTTAAGGTGACCACATTTCTAACCAGAGGTTTTGCTCAAAAATGACTCGACATCTCAGCACGTAGCAGCAGATTTTATCTGTTCTAGACTAATACTTTAACAAAAGACAATGGTCTGTCTGTGATCTGTTGGTTGACTGAACTGCCCCACAGTGACTTTGATGCAGTATTAGGTTTGTTTAGGCCTGGCTAACATTAAGGTGTTAATAAACTAACAGCAAACAGACTTTGAAACATGTTTCTATGGTCACCGCTCACATAAAAGAGCGATTGCTGGAAATAGTTGTTTAATAATTTGTTACTAGTGTGTTACTAAACTCTGTTATGTACATAGTGTACATTTAACCGCATTTGTAAACCTTAGGAATACAGTTTTGAAATACTAAGATGTTATTTTAAAATACTAAGTCATTATTTTTGATAAAAAGTCGTTATTTTGATATTAAAAGGTCGTTATTTTGATACTAAGTCGTTAGTTTGAGACTTTTAGTTTGAAATTTCTACTGACGGTGCTAAAACCTTTATTTTTTAAAACATGGTAAATCCAAACTACGTGGGAAACAGTGAAGACCAGAACGTCATTTAAAATATTTTATTATTTTTGTATTGCGATTTGTTATTCAGATACTATATTTAATCTCACGACTAATAAACGGACATTATTTCACATTAATCCAGCTCTGTGGATTAAAGTGGAGGTCTGTTTTTAGGGTCAGTGGTGTCCTGATTAGTTTAGTTACTGAGATTATAAGGATGTCGCCACTTCCGGGTGCAGAATTTGTCAGGACCCCGCTGCAGCTGTACCGCTATTTGCTGCGTTGCTGTAAAGTGCTGCCCAGCCCGGCCATGCAGGATCATTACAGACACACTGTGCGACAGGTAGCATCACAAAAAACACACACCTCATGTTATAAGCAAACGTTCTCACTATAACATTAGTTGAACGTTCTATAAACGTCACGTGAACTTAATAAAACTGTAAAAATGTTTAAATAAAAAAACTTACTCAGACAATATTGAATGTTCAGAGGAAATCAGTTCAAATGTTCTTACAATGTTCTGATAAAACATTATAAAAGATTCTAAAATGTTAAATGTGGTTTATGTAATGTTCTTTACACATTTTTATATATTCAAGGGGAAGAAATGCTCTAAGAACATTATTAAAACGTTACATTTTTGATTGGAGGAATGTTATTTAGAAAGTAATTAAGCAATTTTTAGGTAATTAAAAAACTATAAACTATAAAGAACATTACCTAAAGCTTATTTAATTTAAGATTTGAGGAACACTATAGCGGAATTTGCTAATAACATTTAAATTGATTTTCTTTTCAATGTTCTGATTTGGTTGTGGAATAGTTTTATTAGAAAGTTCCTTCAATTTTATTCTTAATAAAAAAATCTATATTTAATTCACATAATGTTACACCTAAACACTTAATAATAACCTTATTACATTTTTATTAAGGTCACATAACGCTTATATAACGTTATAGTGAGAACCTTTGCTCGTAACATTTGGAGAACTTTAACATAACGTTAACGAACGTTGTGGGATCGTTTCCTGTTAGCTGGGTACACAGATGGCGTGTTTTTGTTATCATGTAAAAGATAAAGAAATAAAAAACTTGTAATGTTTTTTTGCAGAGTTTTAACAGTCACACCGATGAAGATGATCCAGAGAGAATTCAGATGATCATCCAGCGAGCTATTTCTGATGCTGACTGGATCTTAGATAAGGTACACAAACCTGAGCTTTCAAAATATTTCAGAACAATCATATTCATCACACACACGCTTATGGCATTTTATTATTTTGTCGCCCCACGTATGAGTTTTGGCACACACACACTTTGTATGCAGTAAAATGTAATCAGAATCTTAACTACAGTGTGATACATATATTATATATATATATAGAGAGAGAGACTTCTGGTGCTTAATGTACTTCAAACTGACCTCCAAGGTGCCTGTCTGGTTTGGAAACGGTACCAAGCAGGACGGACTCTTGAGTGTTAGGGATGTTCAGCTGTCCTGACCTGCAGCACATAAACACCAGAGTGACCAGATAGTGTCCAGATTTCTCCAAAGCAAATCTTAGCAATAGAATGACAAGTGTGTTGTGCCCATACACAGCATAAGCAACCTTATTAAGACTTATAATTTGAAATATTAATATAATTTATTGACTAGACCTATATAATATATAACTGTTTTACAATTAGATTTTATGACCAATTTATTCTGATTTCTTGGTATTTCTAAAGGATTCAAATTGCGTTGCACTTGGTGTTATATTGTGTTATTCCACAGATATGATCTATCTATCCATTTTATGTTTTTACGTTTTATGTCTGCTTTTAAATATTCTGGATGACTGTGTTGCTTGGATTTCTTTTATTTGGCTCCGTTAAGCCGACTTGTTTTCATTCAGCTGTAAGTTTTGTTGTTGTTTTTTAATAGAAGTGAATTTACTTATTAACTTGCAGCTTACTGACAAGTCAAGCATAAATCTGAGGTAAAGTTTGGCACGATAACTTCAGTAATTCATTGATTTTTAATTAATATTCCATCTTGTTAGGGATCAGCCGAGGATCAAATACACCAGCCTTACAATCGTAGAGCAACACACTTATGCTTTTTCTCACTTAAGCATAATTTTGTGTTTAGATGAGCACATACATTTACTGGTGTTGAATTATGCTTGTGCTAGATTATTAATCTTTGTTCTCTTTTACAGTATTCTAACAAGATAGTTTCCAGTCATGATAAAAAAGGAAATGAAAGCTCTGACAAGCAATAATGCCAAATAGATGTTTTCAGTGCCCATGGTAGAAGATTCCATGCTGTTTATTTCGGCGATGGTTGACCTGATTTCCAAGATTACAATGTTAACTCTTCAGATATGTGCATCCTACTGTTAAGTAAATAAAACACTGTATTAAATTCCTGTTATCTGGTTCTCATTATTTGCTCATGAGCAAGGCCCCTAACCTTCGATAACCTTTAAAGTCGCTTTGGATAAAGGCGTCTGCATTCCTTCATGTACTAGGTGCCTTCGTTTACTCCCTATTGCTCATTTGCACTTGGTTTTTAAATTGAAACACAGCCCATGTAATCAGTGCAATTCATAATGGCTTTAACTCATTTGTATTCATTATATAACACAGCTCCTAAATTGAGGAGCATTTAGCCCCGGATTAATGAGGTTGCTCGAGCAATTGATACTACAGGAACTTATCGGCTCACCTCGGAGGAACTGGCATTCGGAGCCAGACGTGAGCCAGGCATGAAGGAATGCACCCAGATGCATTGGCAGGATCCAGTGGTCAAATTTACAAGTTTTTGTTGCATTAGGTTACACTGATTGTAGATCATATTAAGCTTTTAACACAATTTAAATGGAATAAACATATTTATGCAACGACACCTGACAATTACAACCCTAACTCTTGTAACACTTTTTTTGCTGGTTTTGTAATCAAAAATCTAAACTTAAACGCCCTCTGTTTTTGGGTAGTGTATTCCAATTTCTGACATTTCTACTATTTATTGTTTGTATTCACTGTACATGGATGAAACAATGAACTACAGTAATGAGGATTATTGTGATTACACACACACAACAGCAATTTTAGTGTATTCTATTAATCTGACTGCATGTTTTTGGACTGGGGGTGAAAACCGGAAAGCAGAAAGCCCCCGAAATGCTTTACTTAGGAATCAAACCCGTGGGAACCAGTGTGGTCCAGGAGTTTCAATTACATATTTACAAAACGTAATAAACTTTTTAAATAAGGATGTTTAATCATTGTTACATCTGACTGCAGGATGTAAAGTGTTACCCGGATTGGAAAGCATTCCACTGTCACAATTTCCTGGAGATGTTAAAGGAACTTTGTTCCTCCTTCCTTCTCAGTCAGTTACCCTCACGGAAGCCTTGCAGCTCATCTGTAGATCGACACCCTGATGAGAATCACCTCACCGTGTCTTTCGTCAACAATCACACCCAGGGTAAATAAATCATTGCCATTACCACACCTGATATAAGAACGAAACTACTCTAAACATTACAATAATAGGATGTAAAGAATCACGTCGTTAAACCAGTTTTACTGTCGACATATTTACAGTAATAACAGATTGTTTTATTTGTCTTCTGCCTCAGGGTGACTGTAGCACGTGTCTAGTTGATGTAAAATGACCGTATGTTTAAAGTTTTAGCAAATTTTCATTTCTCCTAGTGATGTCAGTTCTGCCCGGCAAAACTGCAATTTCATAATGGAAACTTCAACACCATTTGTTGAGTAGTTTATGTTATTAAGGGACGCTGATGACTTAAGTGGCAAAAGTACAACAAGCTATCAAGGCCCACGCCCACTACCACTACTGCTGGGCCCCTGAAGCAAGGCCCCTAATTCTCATTCTCAGTTCATACAGATGTGCAGCTGTAAGACCGTGATGGTCTTTGTAACATTTTTGGTAAGTATGAATGATTAAAATTTTATTGCGTGCAAGTAAAACTTAATATAATTATGATTCAGTATGAATTTCCAGAAATGCTTTTTTTGTATGTGATCATGACAATGATGGTAATAATGATCATTTACAGTAAGAGGAACAAATGTTGAGGAAAAAAAAGCATCCACTAGTTCTAAAAATAATTATAACTTTATTTTAGTATTCAAACTAATCATGTAAACGGTTTCTCTGTATTTTGTTCTCAATAACCTTATTTTACAGGATGTTAATTGTTTTCCTCATTCAATCAGGAGAACATTATTGATGTCGGAACTGATGCGTTTCATGAAGGCCTGACTACACCCAAAAAATCTTGAATCTTATTGAGACCGGGGTTCACGTCAGTAAGGTTCGAGTGACACGGTCGTAGCTGCTGTCGTGCATTTTTCTTTGTTCGCTATCAGTTGAGTGTTAAGTTGAGGATTTTAACTGTCTCATGGCATAGCATCTATGTAGCAACCTTAATATTTAAAATGAACACCATAGCGACACTGTCAAGTAAACGATGATGCAATCGTTGTTAGGAAATGTAGGAACGTTTTTAACTTCACTTCTTTTCGGAAATCCCACAAGTGTCTCCACTTGTGACAATAATTTAATCATTACTGATCGTTAAATGAAATCTGTTTATTCCATCTATTTCTTTATTGGCCTTACAACTTCAATTATGTACACAATGTATCGCAAACCATTAATTACTTGGTACAGCTTTAACAAAGTTTAAATAATCGGTTGAATGTTGGCAACGATTGCAGCAATAATCTAATTAATTTACGGGACAATAAAATTATTATTTGAAACTGCGTAACTGCAGATTGATGTAAGAAATGTCGACACACTTTGTGCACGGTGATTTCCAAGCATTGTTCATGTTTTAAATCACATTTAATCTTTTACACAATTCACAAAACCCACCAGAACTTTAAAATTATATATTTTTTATCTTTTCTGGTGACTTTTTCAAGAGAACGCTGAAGGGAATGATGCTCCTAAAACGTTTTCCTCATTGATATAATGTGAACGATACTTGAAAAAAGAACGATAACGTGATCAAAAGTGTAAAATGCAGGTCAACTTCTCAAACTGATCGAAAGATAAATGTCCTTTCGGCAGCTTTTGTTTGGAGTCTGTATCGTTTGTACCAAAAAATGCTAAACTGAACACATTTATAAATGAACAATACTGATTACTGGTTGTTCATGACTAGTTTATAGAAGAAACTCTGTCAGTGACGACTTAGTGGTTAAAATAACGAGCTAGAATAACGGGAAAAGTTGCTGGTTCAAACCACACACACACTCCGTTGTGCCCTTGAGCAAGCACCTTAACCTCAGATTGCTTGGTTCTATTTGAATTACGAAGTCACTTTGGATAAATGTGACTCCTAAATAATGAAAATGAAATATAATCATCATGCAAACAAGAAGACCAAGTGCTTTCATTTTCATAAATGTCGACATTTAATGAGCTTCACAACTGTACTTTAAATCTACACTTGAAAAGAGACCGGCTACATTTGTCAAACACATAATACATCTGGAGTCCCTCCGGTCCCTTTGACCATCTGCCATTCAAATCCATTTCCATAACTGAATCATATATTTTAGTAAAGTGTACGCAGATACCATTTTACCTTCCCTTAGAAACTTTAAATGTCTTATAAAAAGGTTTTTTTGACAGCACGAGTAGTACCTTTTCAAGTTGGCCTAATGACAGTTAAGCGTTAGTCTCGGCTCGCACGCTTGCTTAGTTCGGCTGGCTAAGCTTTCACAAACCGAACTGTCTCGGATTATTTTAACATCTCCTGCGTTTTGTACGTCCAATTTCGAAGAAACACCCATCACCACGATCACTGTGTATGTTTTCTCATGGTGGAAATGACTGATGTGATCTAACAGTCTGAGAAACACGGGAGTCGGGAAACATGTGGAAGTGGAATTTTGTACGAGGACATGAGCGGCCCACCTACAGCCAAGGGTTTTTTTGTGTCATTTTTTTTGCCACAGGGTTTTCTAGGAATATAAAAGTCGGAAGGGACATTCAAGTTTTAAATCTCCACGTCAAACTAAAAAAGCTGTGGAGGTAAACAACCAAGTCAATGAGCTCCAGAGGTAGAGACCAACAATGTGATTCATTATATACATATACACAAACAGTTCAGTGTTTCCTTAAAAAATATTAGCAATAATCATCATCATCAGAATGGGTTCTACTTCATTAGACTATTCAAATCCACAGCGTTGCAGTACACACAGACAATTAACATAATTGGTTATGTGGTGTTCGAGTCCCTAATCGGACTGGTTTTGGATTAGCTTTAACTGCACTTTAACTGAGTGCAATGGGTGTGTGTTTGGATGTGAGGGAAGTTGGGCGGGGACGGGGGGGATCTGGAAAGCGTCAAAATAAAATATGTACAATTGCAAAAATAGGAACAAACTTCATAAATTGTGCAGGCTAGTCCGACGTCGATACAGCAGTACTGGTTTGTACAGCACATTTTCTGAGATCTATTCTAATTACTGACTTATTTACACACCACACTCAGTGGATCATGAAAGCATGCCAGAGCACAATGAGCGAGGGAGGGGGGGGATAAAAGCATTTTAAATAGTTTAAATAAGTTGTGTTCAGGACAGTGAAGTACGTGATCGAGGAGCGATAAAGTCTGGTCTGTTTCTCAACCTAGAATCGTCATGAAAAATCAAATCTGGAACTGACCCTGATTGATAAAGGGATGCTTTGGCCAGCCGGAGGTCATGCTTTGGATCCGAACATCGGTCATGCACATTCAGTCACAGTTGTGTACTCGTTATAAGGAACACACTTTTTTTGGGAATAGATTATCTTTACTACGGAATGGCTGCATCTTTTTTCGCCAGTGTAGGAAATGACACAGTCCTTAGTTAAAGCTTTATAATCATTCAGACATTGGTATTCCTTCTCTGGTAGCCGGTTATAACGTAACCACAGACTGGCATTCTCAGCAATCATATATTACGAGGGCAGAATGTACAAGGAACTTCTAATCACGCTTATTTACAATTCGGCACACTTTTATCAGCTCTTATACATTTCCTCTAGAGAAAATACAGGCCAACGGGATCCTGGTCCATCTGACATTTGACCCTACAAAAGTCCATCCAAATAACTATTATCACTAGCGATCATATGAACTATGGTTACAAGAAGTACCGCAGAGGTTAGAATGTTCACAATGTTCTTCAATAAACCAGCAATACCCCCCCCCCCAAAAAAAAAAAACAAAAAACAAAAAACAAACAAACATACCAAACAACAAAAAAAGCACTAATCCCAAACGAAACCAACCCCCAACCTGTAAATATTACCCCAGGCTGTGTTTGGAAATTGCATATTTGCATACTTTATTATATACCGGTCAGAAGTGTGCCCAGCTACTCTGATATTGAGAAAGACTTTACCACTAAATGTTTACAACTTTAAACTCTTAAAGCTGGTTATTCAGGTCAAGATCATTCTTACTTCAGACTTTCAGTAGTATATCACTGATCTATAGATTCATCCCATGAAGAGGTTAATTGTCGTCCAGGTATCCGACAGAAGACATTAAAAAGCTAGTTTGCTCAGCAACGCAGTTAATCACTGGTTCAGGAAATCTTCATCCATCTTTCCTTTTGTATGTTCTGAAATATTCGAAGTGTAACCTTCATTTCAAGTGCAACGAAAAATAACAACAACAACGTTTCGCAGTGGAAAAAGCAACTTCCACCGGGCCTCTTCCCCACCGGTAGTCACTACATCTGCAAAACAATGTTTTTTTGTTTAGCCAGTGGTCACTTCACCTCTCGTAACTGGAATTCACACACAACAGCCCCATTTTACTGCTGACGTGATAGCAGCGTCGACCTTCTGTATTGTAGCCTGGTGGATCGGAAACGATTCCCCTTTCCCTCGAACCTACACCGGGAGCAGCAGTCTGCCATTGTGCCTCACCTTTGTTTTAGCTTTTTGTTTTTGGCTTTGACGATTTGATTCGAACAAACTGGTCAGTCACGTCTCGGTACGACGGCTACGTGTCATGTCCCCCTGGTGTCAGTATCTCTGCACCGTCGTGTGACCGCGGAAATACTGACCAGTGATGTTAAGATCGAAGATAAAGGGAACAAAAATGTCACAACAGACGATACAAACGAAATGAAAAGAATAACAGAAAATGACAAAGAAAAAACTATAAACTATTACTTTGACACTACAGTGAAGCTTTAAATAAATTACCTGATAAATGTGCTAAAGGGGTGTGTGTATGAGAGAGAAAGAGAGGTGGGTAGAGAGCGCTTATTTATATAGCCTTTGGCTATATGGAGTGATTGCGCTCGTTCCCTCGATCGGTGAATAAATAATAAGACGATAAGAAGTTCCTCTATCGCTATACCACACGCTCTGTCCAGTCTTCCGGCTGTGTGTTTGTGCATGTGTGTACACTTTTCTCTCTCTCTCTTACACACACACACACATTCCACTAGAGAACTACACAGCAGTGGAGCAAGCATACGTACACCCCCTGACCGCCCCGTCTCCCTCTCCTCATTCACAAACGTCCATCAGCAGTGGTTGGTTATCTGCGACTTCATTTACATCGAGTTAGTATTACAGTACACACGTCAGCGACACACGCCGGCTAGTGCTAGTCCAGTGAAATGCTACGCAGGTTTTTTTTTTCCAAACAGGGGGTGTCAGTAGTCCAGGATTGTGTGTGAGGGGACCACGGAAAGGGTAACCGCCACAGCCTTCGTGTCTTTGTCATCGTTGACATCAGCGCCTTTGATCAGCTACTCCCACACCAGAGGAGATGGAGGCATCTCGGAGGGCTGAGCTACCGTTGAGCTAAAAAAAAAGAGAAGAAAAGTGGGAAAATTGGGGAGATAACAAGAGCATAATGTACACCGTCGCCGTCTAGTGTTAGAAACGAATATAAACATCTTCTTACAAAATATTCATGTTGCAAATGCAGGTAAATGTTGGAAATGTTTACTCACATGATATAAATATAAAGACACAAACTGTTTTTCAAGCCCCATTGCATAATCTATTCTGCATAAGGATTTGTAAGATGCATCTTATTATACAACTTGTATTATTTTTGTTTGTTTGTTTTAAGCCATTGTTTGCTGTTTGGACCATATGAGGAACACAAAGGAGTATGGGAAATCCACTGTGCTTTACAAATAAAAAGGTTTGTGTGTGTGTGACAAAGAAAGAGGGAGCGAGAGAGAGACATTTCAGATCATTCAGCACATGCAAAAGTGTAAAGTGAGTAGAAATGTCGCCCTCTTCTGGAAATAAAACGCCACTGCGCTTACCTGATAAAGCTTTTAAAAGCAGCAGATTGAGGGTTTATACAGAGAGGAACCCGATTTCCTTTCTGCTGCTCCAGAATAAACTGATGAATGATTTCTGTGTCGAGAAATAAACACACGACTGTAACTCATCCATCCATCTCACCATCCATCTCACCCTCCATCCATCCATCCTTCTCACCATCCATTCACCCATCCATCTCACCACCCATACACCTCACCATCCATCTCACCATCCATCCATCTCACCCTCCATCCATCCATCCATCTCACCCTCCATCCATCTCACCATCCATCCATCTCACCCTCCATCCATCCATCCATCCATCCATCTCACCCTCCACCCATCCATCCATCTCACCATCCATCCATCTTTCTCACCATCCATTCACCCATCCATCTCACCACCCATACACCTCACCATCCATCCATCTTACCATCCACCCACCCATCCATCTCACCATCCATCCACCCATCCATCTCACCATCCATTCACCCATCCATCCACCATTCTCACCATCCATCCATCCATCTCACCATCCACCCACCCACCTATCCATCTCCCCATCCATCCACCCATCTATCTCACCATCCATCCATCCATCCATCCATCCATCTCACCATCCACCCACTCACCCATCACGGTGGAACACACACCGGGCAAATACACTAAACAACTGAACTGGTTGCAGGATACAGAGACAAACACTTACACAGGACATTTTAGTATCTTCAATTAACCTGACTGTATGTCGTAGGACTGTGGGAGGAAACCCATGCCGACAAAAGGAGAAAACACAAGCTCGTAACCGAAATAGGCCTGGAAACTGACGCACCTTTAACCTGTCGCACTGATGTTAGATTCTTCTCAAAGCCATCGTCAAATTTGGGGTTGGTGACGGGTTCGAAGTCACTGGTGTACACTCGACCCGACGACATGGTGTAGCAGCATTTACACATGCATGTGTGGTAGCGCAGACGCCCCTCGTCCAGGTACGGGTGTGTCAGGGCGTCTTTCGCAGAGATTCTTTTTGACTGGAGAAGGAAATAAAAATGTAAGCAGGGTACGGAGACAAAAACACACAACACAAACACAACAGTGCTCCTATCATTCAGAGGGTTTGTCATCTGGGATTATTGTGATCATGAGTGTGATCGTGCTGCACCAGGACTCAAACAGGAACGAAAACAAACATGATCAGAGTTTGTTATTAAAAGCCCCAGCACATCTGTCTCGCATCCTAACAGCTGTACGAAGGTTAAGAGGTAATCCGTACCATGCACTGGGTTTACATCGTTAAATACAACATGCAATGACCTGAGAAACACAAACTGATCCGTCTAAGTGTCTCGAATTATTGGACTATTCATTATTTTATTGTTCGTGATGAACCAATGAAATACGTTCACATGATACATGAAGTCTAATAAGCAAAAGCTGAGTACCAACCGGGTCGAACACCAACATCCTGCAGAGCAGATGAACGGCCTCATGGGTCGCCTGACTGGATAAGGTGTACAGGACAGGAAGTGAGGGCTGCAAAATAAATAAATAAATAGAATAGTGAAACTGTAAATCACCAAGAGCTGAGAAAACGATCCTCAAATGCTGAAAAACAAAACTGAGCCACTTCATGGTATTCAGTGGGCATCAAACATTATTATTATTATTATTAGTAGTAGTAGTATTTTATCACAAACTACCGACACAAATACAGAAGACTAAAATAATTACACTTGTCTGCTATTTGCTTTAAGACTCGATTCCGATCACTACAGATTACAGCTCGTTATTAAGCATCAGTAATCAAAGACGTTCTTTAGCATCCTTAAGAAGAATTCTGACAAAACCCATAAGGACCTTGTTAACAGGACGTTTCTTCTCTGTACTAACGGTGGAGCCGCTGCGATTAGCTGTAGACGTGGTGTCGATCGGCGAGTGCACAGCAGTGAAGGATATAGGACAGCGAAAACAATGAGAGGTTATTTTTAACCTTGTCTAATTATCCCCCCTACGACTCCACCCCTCACCCCCAATTCTTCATCCAGCCCACCGCCTGCTCACCAGCACGTTGATTGAAAAAGCCCAGTGGTAATCGCTTGTTTTCCCTGAGTACAGTTTTTTTTTTTTTTAACGGATGCAAGCCCAGACCGGTGATTCATGTTCATCAGGAGGGACGGACGGCCTCCGAGAGAGAAACGGAAAGAGACGGAGTGAGATGTGAGGAAAAAAAGAAGTGAAAAAGTGAAATATGAATCACGTCTGAGTGCACAGGAGCATACGTTCTATTAAAAGGATTAAAATAGCAAACGCGTCATTTATCTGTAAGCACAGACAAATCGAGCAAACCACTAAATCTGTCTCACCCTCGCTGTGTGTGTGTGTCAGATTAAGCATCATTTTATTATCATTTGCTCTTATCGGTCTGCCAATAAAGCGTCCATCGAAAGATTCGAAGGTTCATGTGAGTGGTGGAAGAGAAGATACGTGGCCTGACGCCACACAGCAAAACAATCTTGGGTTCAATCCGCAGACAGACAGGTCCGGGTCAATAGTGCGGCTATGATGTCCAACCACAGTCTGGCGACGGGAAACAAAAATCCATGAACAGGGGCACTCATTACCCCTGTGATCTACCGACTAATGTTGAGTCAGGAAGACTGGCACATGCCATCGTTAACACTGGTCTTCAGTTATGCTCGGCATGCTGGCAACTCTGACACATTCCACCCTCACATTATTAACACGGGGAGTCATCGCGGACCGACAGACTGACCCTCCCATACATACACACAGTGACTACTACACTCCTGTTGGATCAAATGAGTACAGGAACATTAATCACTGTTAGTTACCCTGTAAATGAAGACATTTTTAACCAGAAGTGTAAATCAACGTGTGACTCAAAGCGTGAATCAGTGAAAAGTCCCGAGGCACCGCAAACATACTTGTAATGAAAGTTAACGAAACGTTATTAAGTAAATCGATGTGCAGATCTTTGGCGATTACTCGAGCAGAAATTGTTTTTGCCTATTTAAAACAGTTCAGCACATCCGTCTCTAATTACTTATTTTAGAGGTACAGCAGAGGTGCACTTCCTGAATAAACGCCCGGCGGGTGATTGCAAATGAGTGTGTGAATGAGTCTAACTAAATGCTTTACCCATGTTCGGGTGCCGGATGATTTACACCCAGAACTGTGTTCGTTTCTCGAAAAAATATGGCTGAAAAACGGGCGTGGCCGGTGGGTAAATACGAGTACCCATTAGATACACAGAGCTATAAGAGCTGAAGTTTGTACCGGTGTCTGTATCTAAGATTCTGTTTAGCATTGCCATTTAAAAAACGAAAGAACGTCAATGGCGAACTAAATGAGGCGTGGCGCGTCACCAGGTAGACTAATTAGGCTTAAAAAACGAGGGACTGGCAACCTATTGGTTCAAGTACAATTGCATACTGCAAGTATACAAGTGTGTGTATGTGGGCTGCACGGTGGCTGTATGGTTACAGCACTGTCGCCTCACAGCAAGAAGTCCCGGGTTCCATCCCCGGGTCGGGCTGGGGACTTTCTGTGAGGAGTTTGCATGTTTTTCCCGTGTCAGCGTGGGTTTCCTTCAGGTACTCCGGTTTCCTACAGTTTCCCACAGTCCAAAAACATGCACTAGGTTGATCGGAATTGTGAAATTGCCCAGTAGTCTTACAAGTTCCCACCACTTACTGGTGGTTGTCGTCAGGAAGGGCATCCGGACGGAAAACTCTGCTCCAAACATTAACGTCCGACCCCAGGAACTGGGAAAACGCACGATAAACGAATAGATAGAGAGAGAGACAGTATGCAAGTGTGTGATTTCTGCGACATCTTTAATGGGGGGAGTTTGAGGAGGTACAGCACCAGCTCGGGGGGTAGGGTGCTAGGGCTGGGGAGTGTGAGGTCTGGGCCTGACGCCTGCACCTGACTCTTCATACGTTCAAGGATCAGCAGGTATAAATGAAACTCGTCACAAATGAGGAGCATCATTAGGACAAGAAGTGACAGGATTTCCTCCACTACACTCGGCCATGTTGGTCTCACACCTCCACACAACACCGAAATCGTAAATAAGCATTATTAAGCCGATATATATAAAATATATAATTTTTTTTACACTTTCCCAGCACGAGATGTCTGCAAACCTACCAGAGACGTCATCACAAACACGGGTCAAGATGCCAGTACGTGGTACTCAGATACACATTATATAGAGTTAATCAGAGTCATCAGAGCTCATTTCTAACACAGAAGCAGCTGCAGTCTTAAACCCTCCAGTTACCAACCAACCCCCCCCCCTCCTTCCAGTCCCTACACACAAATGAACCATTGATAACACAACCCCAATCTCTCAGCACGGGTGTGGAGGCTGGAGGGGAGGGGGTATCTGGGTAGAGAATCCTCCTGCAGGTGGACCTATTTAAAACCACAAGACGTGAGTTCTTGTTTTGTGTCATCACAAGTGCTGCTGAGAAACCAAACTGACTTCGTTACTATGAAAGAACGGGTGGGAGAAGCACACAGGAAGTGGTAATACACCAGACGAGCAGCTTAACACCAAAACTTCATACATTTCTGAGAAATGTAGCTGCACCATTACAAGGCGATGATGGAAAAGTACATTATTGAGTACTAATAATGAAGCTGCATAATGCAGAAGTGCAATTATCTCGATTATTTATATATTCTGATCATTGCTATAAAAAAAATAAGCCTTACATTTGCTAATAATAAACATCTTGTCTCCATCGTTGGATGTGTTGGTGATCTCGCTTGTCATTCTATTTTGTAGATTTATTATGAAATCGCGTGCAAGAGGTTCTGAGCCCGAGAACGATCAACACGGCTGTTCGGACCAGGTAAAGACCAAGTGTTCAGGTTATTTTGGATGGATTCACTCATTATAGCAATTTAGCTACTGTATTATTTGTTAAAAGTAAAAGGACCTGGTTTGTAAGTTCCTGCACAAAGCGTCGATCAACAGCATAAAGACTTTAAGGCTTTAAGGCTCTAAATGTCTAAATACACTTAAAAATCTTGTGGATAGTGGAAAGTCTTCCCACAGGAACGAGAGATGATAGAGCCAGAAACATTTCTAAAAACATTTACAGTGGAACCTCGGTTAACGAACGCCCCCGATAGCGTCCAATTCGGATAACGACCAAACATTTCGCTAAAAATTAGCTCCAGATAACAATCAAAATTTCAGATAGTGAACGTCACTACATCAGCGACGTGACCAACATCTCAGATCGAGTCTTAATACAGTTACAATCGGTTCTCTTTATCTTTATATATTCTAATCATTCAGTGATATTTGTGCTTTATTTTAATAATAAAATCCTCCATCATGATTGTAAAGAAGATTCAGAACAATAGTAGCAGTGAAGTGA
>JAOTRQ010000032.1:3630089-3647974 GCA_028565875.1 Hoplisoma paleatum
GAAATACTCTGGGATCGGTAACGATCCACAGAGTGACCCAGGGTCGATTTCGACTGGAGGGTAAAAATCATCATAATTTCTTTATGAAATTTTTCAACTTACTCAGATCATTTTCTCTGCAGTCTGACTGGATGATTTTCAGTAAGAGAATACTTAACGACTCGAAGAAGAAAAGTTCTGACAAGATTGTCAAAGCACGAGGGGCATATAGCACTAAATCAATCACTATATTACACCGTAGACAAGAATCAGCAAAAGTAAGCGCCACACTTCATTTGTAGGATTGTGAGGGTTTCGAGATTTCAAACGGAGCACTAAAGACTTCGAAAGGTGCTCATATAGTTTATGAACAAAGACTCTTTATTCAGACAGGAACTCGGTTTGGTTGTTCGGCCTCCACTAGCTTGAAACGACGTCACGATAAGTGGATTGATGAGCACGAATGAACAGGTCAGATCTGGGAGCAGATTACAAAAGTAGTTCCTACAAATGCATCAATTCCAGCTGTTGCTGAAAACATCTGGTGACTGTCTACATGAGAATAAAAAGCACCAGACGTATCAGCTGCAGTTTCACCCGTGTTCAGTCTGTCTTCTTTAATAAACTATCGGAGCACTTTCAAAGTTATTCTTGTGTGCTTCGTTTTTCAAACGTCTGCACCATCAGAATTCTACCAAAGACCTGTTGAGCTACGTGGATCCTCTTATTGGTGTAATATAGTGTCTTATATACATAGACATTAGTGTTAGTAAGGTGTACAGCTACAAGCGTTGTATTTTTGAATGTTGGAGGACAACAAAGGAGGGCTAATCTAATCCACAGAAGATCGTACTCGTGTTTTAATACACCGCAAGTGTCACGCCCCTTCTCCTTTAAAACAAGTCTGTATGTTCCGAATATAAGTCTGCAGTCAGTGAGGAGCCACTTGTCATTAACCCGTAGATCCGATCTTGTGATAAAGTCAATGACACAAGTTCGACTCTATAGGTCTCTGTCTCTGTGGTTGACCAGCTCAGTTTCTTCATGCCATTAAAAAATGTGTGTTGGGTTCTCCAGAACATCTCGCTTTCATTAATTTGGCTGGTTGCATACTGAATAAAATACCAAGAACATGACGCTTTGTCAATGTGTGACCAAATGCAAGTTTACTTAAAACATGGTCCTAAAGAAAGTTATACTGTTGGCATAGAATGTTCATTATACGCTGGAATGTATATGTGGGCACTGAATACAGTTGTACTCATTGTTAACACATGGAAAATATCGATAGTTGGTGGTTCACATACTTATATGCATTTGGAAATTTGTGATATAAATGAAATTGAAATGTATTTTATTTCAGTACCCACAAATCATGACAAAAACATTCGAACAACTCATGTATTATGAAAAAACCATTTAATTGATTAAACCCATGCAGAATGGGTCATGCTTTACAGAATATATCGAACCTGGGGCAGTTTATGATACCATACGACATCGGTTACATGTTTAAAATGACCTGTCCAGATTTATTTCACAATGCCATCAAATACAAAGTGCAACCTGTTTGCTTTGTTTTATTCTTTTGCCATTTGGCGTTTTGATTCTCTAATAATTGAATGAAAAATTATTCAAGTGTCATAAGTTAATGTTTTAAAAGAGGTGGTTTATAATTACTACATTGTTTCTGATTGTGTGATGCTGAGAAGGTGTGTGCATCCGGGTTGAGGTAGTAGGTTGTATGGTTTAGAATGATACTATAGGAGTTAACTGTACAACCTTCTAGCTTTCCTTGGAGCTCACTAACATCATCGAAGATAAAACGAAAGTAAATTGTAAAACTTGCACAGATTTGTCACAACAAATGTGTTTGTTATGTTTGTCATAAGAGGTCAGATCCATTGCTGAAACGTTCTTGCTTTTCTATTTATGGTTTATTGGTTTAAGCAAACAATTCGGAGGGGCATAAAATGTACTACATGTTGTTTTGACAAAAAAAATGAAAAAATTAAAAGTAACAGAACTATAATATGATAATATAGACCTGTTTTGTTTTCTTATTTGAGTTTGGGATTAGGAAACAACAAGGAAATAATGTTGTGGCGTATCATTTTAATAGGATACAATATCTTTATTGGTCTATACAAATGTAAGGTACAACGAAATTCTTTCTTCACATATCCTAACTTTTATTGATGTCAAATATCATACGGCGCCCCCAGACCAGGTGAAGGGTCTCGCTCAAGGACCCAATACTGGCTGTGTAGCAGTGCTGAGATTTGAACCCCTAAACTACTACACTGTCCCTCTTGAATGACATCATTTCTGAAGTAAGAATGAAATAATACACGCTAAGGTCTAATAAAGCTGTAATTCTTATGAATGTAGACGATTGTAGGTATCTAAAGTCGATGTATTTACCACCACATACGTTTAAACATTTTTATTATCTATTATATATTCTAAATGGGTTATAGTCAGTTAAGCAAGTGTTATATTAATAATATATGATTTAATGGATGTTGATTGGTTTTTGTTCTTTATTTCTGTACCGGTTCTATTCTAATTGGGGTTGAAGGTTCTAGAGCCAACATAAACACTGGACATATAGGGGAATACATTCTGAACCGGGTGACAATTCATCACAACAATCAGCTCCCTCACATCTTGAGAAATCTCACAGCTGCCAACATATTTTCTGTATTTCTGTTTTTTCAGACTGTGGGAGAAAATCAGAGTGTCTGTATGATTAAATTGCTCGTTTAACTAGGATAACTAACACACTTCTTGCAACACTCAAACCTAATAAAATATTATAATCTTCAAAAGAGGAGCGTTTTGGAAAGCGATCTAACAGGAAATCGGTTTGAAAAAGCTGTTTAGACTCCGCGAGGCGGTTTTAATCTCGCTGTGTGACGTGACATTTGGGGGTCTTAAGTGTAATCGATTTGTCTGGTGTTGGTCTTTTCGCTGCCATGTCAGAGAGCTTCACAGATTAATGCAGACTTGCCCTTTAACCTCTAAGAGAAATCAATTACATTCAGCCAGAGGGTTCGTGCCTCTCAGCTGTCAGAATGTCATTGTGTTTCATTTGACTGGAAATGATTTAATTTTCTAACGTAAACTTGTTATTTAATAAGAACTCATGCTAGATTCATATTATTTTTTAGATTTATGAATAAAAGTCAAACTTTTATTTAGCACTTATGTTAGTTTCATTAATTCACAGACAGACAGAGAGTTAGATTGGATAGATAGATATCTGTCTGTCTGTCTATAATTATTTGTATATCCATCCATCCATCCGTCTGTCGATATATCTATCAATAGATCGATAGATAGAAGATTGAGAGACATACACACATACATACAGACAGACATACAGACAGACAGACAGACAGATGATTTCTAAGATCTGCAATGAACCTACATGGACTTCAGCTGCATCTTTTACAATTTTTTTTTATAGAGCCGTATAACTGCCGCAGTGCTCTACACTGCAGGGAAATTACTTATGAGATATTCTCTACAGAATTCAGCACACTAACAGTTTGGAATTAAAGGAAACAAAAAGAATCGCATCCTAGTATTGGTCATACATGTTAAAGTCCTAAACACACTTCAACGGCTTCATTCTTACAAAAAATACCTGACATTTGAGTAGCTACTTGTTACTCTACGTTGACATTGATCTCTCGGGCTTGTCTCAGAAGCATTGATGATATATTAGTTGTAATCAGACACACTCATTTTAAAAAGTTTAGGAATTAATAAGCTTTCTTCTCTTTAAGCCAAAATGGAATAAAAGCACCACTGTTAGCAGTACAACGTGTTTAAACAAATGGTGACTTTTGTCACAACTGTTATACTGATAAGTGGGTGACTTTGTACGGGTGACTTTGTAGTAAGAAAGTACGGGTGCTTGAATGGCTTGTCTGCAGTCCAGTATAAAAAATATCTTACAAACTATGTGAAAAAGTGTGAGATTTATAATGCAGCTACATTTAGACCAGAACAGTAATAAACATTAGAAAGATTCTTTAACTAAATACGCTGGTGATATATAAAGAAAAAAAATCGATCAGCAGTTGCGCTGACAATAAGTTTGATGTAGTAATCGAGTAGATTGATTACAAACACTACTTGCTATTGCTATTATTGCTATTATCGATTGCTTTTGCTTTATTATTCCCCTGGTCCTGAGAAGCTTCTAAAGTTTGGAACTAAATGAACTTGGACTTGAGTTATGTTTTGTGAGGTTGTGAAAATCACAGACACCAGGACATTTCAAGTGAATTATTATTTAGGTGTAACAATGCATGAACGTTCTTCTAACTTTTGTAAACTAAACATTAACAAAACTGGCAGAAGAGTGTTGTAGGAACGTTATCGTAAGGGTTGTACGATATATCGTTTGAGCGTCGTCTAGGCGAGATGTGTGATGTCACTTAATGACAAGTACAATGGTGAGATCTTCCAGTGAAGCATGATGTCTGCTGATGTGTTAACCTTAACTGGAGCTGCCAAATGAAAGCCAGTATATTTTATATATCTTAACGATTTACATAGCAACGGTGTTTTACAGCAAAATACATTTTAATTGTTTAATTGTTAATACATTTAAATATATACTACTAATGAAGTTGTTGTTTAGCACTTGTAAATTCTCCAGGTTGATATTTAAGCTTCTTTAAGTTGAATTCTCAGTTTGTACAGTACGAGACGTACAAAGATGAAGCTTCCTGTTCTTTTGTAGCCTCTCCGGTTGTCACCAACCTTCTGAATTCACAAATTCATTCACATCTTCACATGTTGGGTCACTGACCTCTGGTGAAATCTACTTTGTTGTTGTTTGCTTGTTTTTTGCAGACATTGTGCAGCCGTAGATGTAATAAAACATTTCCACAGCCAAATTAAATATCGTTAGATTGTTTTAATAGAACATTTCTAAACTCTTGAATTAGATTCACTTCAGGTAACGTTGTTTCTTTGCACGTACGGTGTAGCAGAGATCATTAACCCATTCTTTAATATCTGTCTCTTTGATGTAAAATGTTATGATCTTTTGAGTTATAACAGAAAATGTCTAAGTAAGATTCTTGTCTAGTTGTTCCTGTATGTTCTTGCCCGCTGTGTATTGATTGTAGATTCTAAAATCAGACGCATATATTAGACAATACAATCATACATACTAAATAAAAAACTAAATGTAAAAACAAATGTAATGAGTATTCTACATGATAATGGACAATTAGACGGTTTAAAATGTTAAAGAATTAAGGATTAAAATTGCTTCTGCCCTAAATAGGTGCTGTTTTCTCCTGAGCAATGCAGACGTAGATGAGCCTGGAAGAATCACGAAGGTACGCAAGAGGTTATCAGACTGTCTCTGCATGGCAGCGTTTGAGACGCAGTCCATGTCTCGCCGCCGCTCTGCAACCTCCAGACGCTGAGAGACAGCATGACTGATGGGTCCAGCTGGCCAATCGCTGCAAACGAAGGGGAGGGAACTACCTGCTTACTCCACCCGTCTTGCCAATCCCCCCCCCCCCCACCTCAACTTCAGATCTCCAGACCAGCCTGTGTCTGATTCAGCATCCAGCGCCGACGGTCACGTCGCTATCCAAACCGGACACGGTCCTCACTGAGGGATGGATGGGGACGACGGTGGTGGCTGAGGTACGCCGGCGACACTGATGATTTGTTTATTGCGTCGCGAGTCACCTTACTCCCCGAGCTTTACCTCAGGGGAACGGAGAGCATAGGACTGCGAGGTTGCGAGTGGGGGTGTAGGGGCCGAGGGTTAGGGGGAGGAGCTGGGGAGGTGGTATGGATAACATCAGTTTTGTTTTGGCTGGCTTAGGGGGCTAGATTGATGTCACAGATGGGAGCCATTTCTTAATTAAGCATATTAAGTAATGCGGTTTGAATGGCTCGGTGGAACGGCTGGTTAAGGCACAGCAGCTGCTTATCACATCTGTATGTACGTCGTCGTGTCGGTATTATTGGTGGTGTCTGTTCTGTTGACGACGTATAGCGAGCTACCGTGAGCGTGAGTTTGTTTGGGGGGTTTTTTTTTCGAGAAATGAATCAATGTTAAATCTACGAATCGCATTTACAAGGTTAACATATCAGGGTTGATGGTCATCACCTTGAGCTTCTGGTGGATATGACCAGGGTTAAAGGGCAGGGCACATCAAACGTAGACAAAAGGAATGACGAAGTGTCTGGCATGGAATGAGACAGCAAAAGGGGGTGGGGGGACCGCTCACAAAGACCGATCGTCGTTCGGCTAGCATCTTCCGATTACGCGTCTACCATCAATTTTCCGTATTTTATAAAAGCTCTTTTAACATTTCGATCCATCCTTTCATTCATTAGTGTGTAAATGAGGCAGATTTTTCATAACTACGCCTGCCATCGAGCTTTTTATTTTATTTCTCACAGGATTGCGACAGTTCCGGCTGATAAACTACGCAGCAGCTTAATGTCGATGACATCAAGCTTTACTCATTCAAGAGAAGCCAAAATGGGATCCATGCCTGCCCTCCTCTTGCTCCCTGAGACCCTAACTCGTGAGCTATACTTTTAAAAAATCACGGGTCGGGGGCTTGGGACGTAGGTGGAGGGGTTCTGCGACGTTGACCGCGAGCCGTTCACCTGAATTGATGGTTTATTGATTAGCTAGATTTGAACGTTTTGATATTAAACATGGTTGATCTTTTTTCTCTTTTAGGAATCTGTTAGGAAAAACAATTAGCATGTCGGCAGATGTTTTTTGAGGAACTGTTGTATTTAAGATGATAGAAAAATAATAGAAGAATACATTTAAAACTGCCAACACTTGGTCACGATCAACCAAAAGCGAGCTCCCATTTTAACTATCATCACTAATATGAGCTACAAAAGACGGAAAAGACTTTACACAAGACCATTAAGGAGTGTATGTATGGGAATTTAGACACCCATTCAGCCCCGGAAAAAAGAACCTATCAAAGCAGGCATGACTTGGCCTGGTTTTGCTATTAGCATCCCATTATATTCCAAAGTTATTTACCATTTGTTCACATCACAGGTTCGACAGTAATGTGTAACGCTCAGCACTTAAATGGGGTTTGGTGAGCAGTACTGTTGCTTCGTGGCAAGAACGTCTTGGGTTTGATCCCCATATCATGAATCTGATCAATCTCACGTATCGAGTAAGCCCAGTTTCTGTCAATATCAATATCTGACTTTATAGATACATCTTTTACGAATAGACACACATTCCAACAGACAGTATTTAAATGATCCGTCTATACAAATAATCGACACCGTTCGAATCGTCTCTTATAAAGAATTATATACATTTAAAAAATCAGTTCAGAACAACGACAGTATAACACAAAGGACGTGTCCGATCAGATTAGGTTTTACATTCCTCGTAATTCTTTACCCTGCAGGGTGAGCTCGATAAGTGTATTAGAATTAATCGTAACCATCAGAGCTTCCCTCGTATCCAATTTTATTAGTAAATGCTGTGGGGAAGAAATCACCTGGAGTTTCAGCGCATTCGAATGGATTCCGAGAGTTTTAATTGCATTATGCATTAAACTGAGACGTATTTATTTCGATTCAGTCCGAGCCTGCAGCTAAAGTACTGAGATTGACATCCACCGTGAATACTAAACAGCCGGCTAGAGAACAGTGAGACCGTTTTACAAAACGCCATAAAGATTTGTCAAGGTGGCCATGACGGACAAAAGATACAGTATTAAAAACAACTCAATGTATAAAACCTGATAAATATCTCAAAGTGATTGACATCTGACGACGGTGACAGGAAAATCCGTCAAGCAATGATGCCAAAGGTTTATAGATGATTGAACCAGTGCATTTAGTGCAATTATTTATTTATTAAACTATATATCCATCCATGATCTAGTTTTGACACCACTGGACAAATACATTAAACACCTGAACAGGTCGCCAGTCTGTTGCCGAGTACAGAGAAACACAAAAACACACTGGATGATTTCAGTATCTTCAATTAACCCAACTGCATGTCTTTAGACCGTGAAAGGAAACTGGAGTCTTTGAACATTTAGTAATCCAGCATTAGTGGCGATGGAACCAGTAACCTAAATGCAGGAGTAGTGACGAGGGAACTAGTAACCTTTGAATTGTTATACCAGTAGATTAACTGGCAGGTTCACGGTTGATCCAGTGTTGTTGCCTGCGTGTCCAATGTTGGTGCTCTTACTGGTAGGCATGGACACTGTGGACATGGTTGGTCCATCTGGCATCAATAGTTCTTGGCTGTCCAACGACGTGCCAGCCGTTTATGACTTGGTCCACATATGTCTACTGCCGAGGGTTCTCTCTACAGTGACTTGTGAGCGCCATTTGCTGTTTTGGAAACATTTAAAGACAACAAAACTCAATCCAATTTGTGTTCATGTCATTCCGTCATCTCTGAAGACCTCCGTTCTGTGGTAACCTGCACCAAAACATTAGCAGCTTATCTGTAAAGTCAGAATGTGAAGTCTCCAAGGGTCAGACTTGTTTGTTTTGCACGTCCCTCTTTGTCATGTTCCTCAATCCTTTCAGAAGCATTCACGAGATTGGCAGGTCGCATTATCCTGTTTAAATGGGCCAGTGATGCATGTGGTTGCAATGAATGGATGAATTTGGTCTGAAACGATTTTAAGGTTTAGCTTTGAAGTGCCACACATACGAAGAGCCCCAAAGTCTTTCAGGAAATATTTCCCATCACGGCATCACACCAGGTGAGTCTGAAACTGTGTCCTACTTTCTACATAGGGGAGCAGCCATTTTGTTTTCAGGGCACTTAAATAATCCCAGAATGCACTCCTAAAAGAAATAAACAACTGACCTTGCTAGCCATTCAATGTCACTGATAATGCGGTGAGTTGAAACAATGTCAGACTTGAGAATATACAGATATAAGAAGCAGTTTTATTAAATATTTATATTCTTGAAATCTTTATTATAAGCATACATACTCAATATAGAATTAATTAAATCGTTTTGTTGTCGCTAATCGTTTCTGTGGCTTGTTCGTAGTTGTTTATGTGACGGAATCCACCATCACAAAGTAATGAGCAAATCCACATGAGGTCCAAAATTGTTCACTACCCTCCAGGCCCCTAAACGAGTGAAAAAAAATGTAAAGAACCATTTAAAGAGCCATTTCGAACACAGAAACTCCACGACCTGTTTTCTCATCTCGTAGTGCATCGGATTTATTGGAAACATGCAAGTCTAGATCTACATCTTGATTTCTCAGGGAATAATGAAGCTGAGGTAGAACCGGAGAGTAATTTACTTAGTGCTCTGTTGGCACGAGGCCCAGCTGTAATGATTTTATAAACGTGTTATTACGCCATGACAAAGTAAAGAAAAACCTTTATGTTGTGTAACCTGTAACGCTTACAAAGTCGTGTGCTTAATAGACCATTTGCCCCCTTTTTTGTTCCCTAATTGAGAAAGGAGCGTTAAATGACGATGTTGAGCTGAAAGAAAGAAAGAAAGAAGCTCTTGTGCAAATGAAGTTTCCGTCCGTGTATTATTGAAGAAATTGCAATAGCAATGGCTTGTATTAATGTTATAAAATTTCAATAAATAAAATTGATGAATGTAATCAATTGTGTCCTGTTATTATTGTATACTTACATATGTATTAAGACATCATAATGTTTTAGTTCTCACTGTGATCATATCTGGTGTTCCAGATCTAACGACTACAAAACAATGTGCCATTAAAATGTTGTAAATATAAATGATAAATATAAAAAGTGCTTGTGATGTACTTTCAAATAAAGGACAACAAGACATGAAACATCCAGAGCTGGAAAATATATTAAATTATCAAATTAACACAGCAAATATATCATTAAGTCATCCATAAATGATACTGCAAATGTTGATTGGAACTGAAATAAAAAATAGTACATTAAGAGCCATTCATTAAAGACTCTGCTTAATTCATTCTTGCCAATAGAGTAATTAGATTATAAACACAATCATAACAAATAACATACCAGGTTAAGATCATAATATGCTTATTGTTAAAAAGAGAACACCAGGCAATATGGCCATAAATCACAACATCATGCACAATATAGTTACAAGTAAAATCCTCAAAATCAAGTCCATGTGTCGAGGATTAAACTTTTTACTGTTTCATAAAGTTGTGGTCATTGTATAAATCCATCTGCATATCATGTATGTGTGTTTAAAATGGCGTCCTGCTGGTCCAGCCACAGCTCCTTCACAATAAGCTGGAATTAAAGCGAAAATAAAATCGAATAGAAATGGTATTCAAAAGACCTCGGTCCATTTCAACCAAACACTTCGTGTTCAATTCTGTTCAAACTGTTTTGTTTTGTTTATTTGTTGGTGGCTACAGCCATGACCTGGTGGTTAGGATACAGGGTCATCCGTTTAGACCTCACCAATGCTAAGTTAATGCAATTTTGGCCCTTGTGCAAGGTTCTCAACCTTCAATAGACTGTATACTGTAACTACTGTAGGTTGCTTTGGTTAAAGGTAACTTCATACGCCGACGGTCCTTCGCCTTTTTGACTGTATCTATATTCGAAACATTGTTAAGTGCAGATCAAGCTCTCATAAAAACACACGATTTTCGTGCCCTTTCACCACAAATGAGCTCAAAGCCAAGCAAAAGACTTCATCCAAGCAGAAAAATAAATGAATCTGAGCTTTAATGGCGCAGACTGCGAGCCATTCTAGGTGATGTATGTGCATAAGGGGATTTTTTTTCCTTCGTAGACTGCTTTTGTGTGTGTTTGTGAAACTGGGCACGTCCCCCTACAGATGAGCCGAGAGGTCACCGAGTTCTTCTCTTCCAATGTGCCTGCCAAGTACAACCAGACACTCTCTATTAGACGCATGCGAAAGAGAAAGGGCCAGTTATGCTCAGCAAAGGTTTGGGGAACAGGGAGGAGGGGGGAGACTATCTTCATTAAAGACACATGTACACGTTTTGTCTTTCTGATGTTACACTTTTAAACACGTGTAATGTGTAAATTGTAGAATCACAAGCGTCACAAACCCAGCAATGCTTTCTGTCATAAAATTATTACAGATTAGATAAAAGCACATTTATTAGAAAGCATACACAAGTTACAGTTATTTATATAAAGTACGACAAGATTTTACAATTAAAATACTTTCTCAAGAGGTCTCCTGAATTAATGCACACTCCTTATGCACTCTACACTAAGTTGTAAATAAGTAAAATAGTGTGCATAAGTAGTATGCATATGTATTGTACATACTTGCATGTATGCATGCACACTACTTATGGATACGTAGACTGTGTAAGTAATATTCAAAAGCCAAAAAAAAAATAATGTTTTTTTTTCACATATGTTTGCTGGTATTTGACATATTATCATAACTTGCGTGTGTCCTCTGGATTTATGTAGATCCATGTTTATAACATACTGTATATGAACTATCCATTATAACTTGTTTATGTAAGTATATGATATTAAATAATTGTATTAAGATAACATAATAATGTATACATGTGTTTACATCTAAGCTAGATGTAACTTATAACGATACATTAAGGGGGAAAAAAACACCTATTATTCTGCTAAATGAGATTGACTTTGCATTTACGTGTCCTAACCGTGAAGAGAAATGTAGGATTGTTCTGGAAGAAGCAGACATTGTGACACAGGGCTCTCGTATCCTCCGGGGTGTAGTCATCCATCTCTGTCACAGTGTTCAGTTCACAGTATGAGCAAGAGAAGGGCAGGTGATGAGGGCTGAATGTTAATAGGTTGAATTTAACTCCGGTGCAAAGTCAAGAAGGCCAGAGCGGTTCGTCACACAGCAATCCTACACATACACACCTTTAAACACTTTTTACTGCGTCCATGCGGTGTTCAAAATCCTATAACTTCACAATCTTAGAAATTCACAAGCCCTACCAGTGAATCATTTCCAGTTGGCATTTATCTTGACCCAGTCCTAATGCACACATTGCCTATATGTCAACCTCGTCTTCACTTCTACTTTTCTGTACATTGGAAGGAGCAACAGCAGTTAAGCTGAGAATTGTTGGAACAGATTCTCACAATCAAATTCTATATTCTGACTTTGCCTATAACACTGCAGGAAAACTTGTGGTTATGACGGGCCGCGAGCATGCAATCCTGTACCCTTCTGTTTAAATGTGGTTGTTGTGTAACTGTAAACCAGATTTGTTGAGGGGAGGTAAGGAGAATACAATGTATGTAAATCAAGCCTAGATACGTAATATAATTTATTTATAAAAGCTGCTTTTTCCCCTCTAGTGAGCGCTAATATTTTATTCTGCGGCTGATTGTCCAGTCTGATTGGAAAGGTTATAGAGTTTGAGTTCATTTTTTTTAAAAAACGTTTCCACATTGAAAAAAGTGAAATCCAAGACAATGAAATACTGGAACAGAAAAGCGAACTGCCTTTTAAAGCAAGACTGTAAAGTCCTCCTCCTTCACTATCAATCAGCTCGAACCACATCTGTCAGATTTATTAGGTATGAACGTCTAAGATTCCACCATCAACTGCCTCAAGGTTTCCAAGTTAAGTCAAACTTTACTTCGAATTTACGTCATAACTCTGCTCATTGTGTCCGGCAACACTCCATATAGAACAGAAACAAGAACATTAATGCATTCTCAGTCCAAAGCGCTTCTGTCTTAAAAAGCCTCTCTAAAAGAAGCCTTGTGTTACTTCTGTTATCGATTTGAACACACATTTATGCCCAGTAAACTTCAAACTGCCCAACACTCTTGAGCCAAATGAGTAAAATCCAGTATAGGTAATAGCAAGAATATTAGTGTGGGGTTGAAATAAGTGGATGAACTATACACCACGTTTTCTATCGGTTACAGAACAAGACAGAAGTCCAAGTTTTTCCCGTCTCTATATACACATTCTACACAGATCTTCCACGTCTGGTGCTGTTGTACCCGGCTAAACAACCCCACTAAACGATTCACTACAAATCCCTCAAGCTTTGATCATAGCACATGTATGTAATCATGTAATCGTATGTAATCACACGACAAGACGGTGTGGATTTGGCAGGTGTCACATTTTCTAAATTCACACAGCTTGCTTTTTGTGAGAACCTTGACACTTGACACTAAACATACTTTATAAAGAGCACTTTGACTGGCGAACAGTAAACACTCGGCTCGTTCCGTCATCACGACTTGCTGACGTGAAACCATTCATCCCTCAGTCCAGCATTCACCGCACAAAGTGATACATTCTCCAACAGTGTTTCACTGTTTTACTGTATAGAATTTATTTAGATTAGTATACCCAAAAAAACATATAAATTATAATACTTTTAACAATTCACACAACATTTTGACAAGTTTCAACCAAACGGTGAATTATAGGTGACAACAATTAGGTATGGCGTACTCATGGTTGGGATATAGAGTTGTTGTTTTTGTTAATTTTATTACAATTATCTTCAATGTAAATATTTATTAAATATTCTTTCTTTCTCATTTATGAAGCCCAGGAAAACAAATCACAGTACACCAGCTGTGCTTAAAGTTAAAGCATCACTGCCATCTACTGGAGAACAATCATAATTGTCCTGTGAGTCTAATTTAGTCCATAAGGAAATTTACTATTTATCTAAAAATACCTGTAATTACAAAATAGAACTCCGACCGGGTGGAAATGCTTGATAGTGATGTGCACAAACGTTGACAAAGTCTTTTAGTTTTAGTTATTTTTTAGTTTTATAAAAACATAATGTTGGTCTCAGTTTTTTTAGCTTTAAATTCGTTTAACATTTAATTTTAAATAATCAATTATAAAGAGATCACAACACAATATAGTACTTGCGTCAGTAATAGAAGCTTGTTAATGTTGCGAAAGATTTCTACATAATATCCACCAGGTGGCGACAAATTCCAAAGTTACTGAATTTTAAAACCGCTATCTATAAGTACTGAAACGTAATAAAACTAAATATAATTAAATTACTCCTGGACCCCTCCTATGTCTCTTTTTATGCAAAAAAAAGGCTTGGGGGGGTTAATCTCCACAACTTCAGTTTTGTTGCATAATATCTCTAAATGTAGTGGGATTGTAAACATGTGGGAACATTCTGATTCAGGTGTGTCTGTATGTACAAAGAACTTTAAGTTGTGGCTTTGTTTGGGTCTTTACGACATCTATAATATCGTCATAACACACATAATATCGTCGATGTTTGTTCTTAAATCTGTCAAGAAGAGATTGTCCTGCAGTTTCAGTGACTTTATAAACCTACAACTAGCAACACAATACAACTAACTTAACACATATGGATGAAAATCCATCTACAGGCATCCAGCAGAGCCACTCCAAGACAGGTCATATATCAGTTCCAATGTCAAATTCATAACATCAGTAAACAAGAAACCTTTCGCTGCTAACTTCCTTGTGTCTGCGACCCATCCCAGTTTATAAATAAATACATGACAAGCTCTGTTTATTGTTCAGAATAATTCTTATCCTGTATTCAGATCCTTATTTTATTTAAAGTCAGATTCCAGATTTATTATGTCTTTGCTTCTGCATTTGTTGTTTTGCAGTGCTGCTTTATTCATGGCTGAGAAGTGTTATTGACTAGTATAGTTGACTAATTGACTAATATAATACTGAGTCTGTTTATCTATCAGTCTGTTCATGAGAATCAGTGATACAAAGTAGAAAAGTAATTATATTTATTGTATATTTATTTATGATTCATTTAATATTCTGACAAAATAACAACACATTAACAAGCCCATTATTTTACTCCAATGACAGATTTATACCAGGTTGTATTTCACTTCCCCAGTTGTATTGCTATTACATAACAATGTGCAAATATTCTTACTGTTTTACTGTAATCTAAATGTTTACACAATCTATACCTCAAGTATCTCAATATCTTACCTGAAGGATAAGAAACTGTAATCTTTCCAAAATACTGATAATTAACATGATTTATTACATTAGGTAGGCCTACCAAACACACATAATGATAAAAAATAATCATAATAAATGTATGTTTTAAATATTTTATATCTTCAATAGCAGTTTCTTGAGTATTGTGTGTGTTGACTTTAACAAACAATAAAAATACAAGGTTATAAGCTGTCCGTCTTTGTGTTGCAGACATTCACACTGTAAACGGTTTTGTCTCTGTGTGCTGAAGAAGTTTTTGCCCCCTGTCACAACTTTTCTTCTCTAACCTTTACATCTCAGACCAAACTACTTTTACTTTAGGACAAAGACTTTTCATGTGCAGGCCTTCACTTTTCAAATGCAGGCCTGCATGCAGTCATACATTTCTTTTAAACACGGAAATGGAAGACAGATCCAGGTCATTATAGTTGGGTGTGAAAAGGCAGTTTGTCGCTAGACAAGGAGTAAAAGTTGCCAAATGGTTAACGACAACAATTAACAGTTGATGGTTAACACAAATGTTTACATCCTGTTCGTAAGAAACGCATTTAAATGCACGAGAGTTCACAGAAACGTTACTGTACAAAAAAATACCAGTTCATAGTAAAACTGTAAACATGTCAATAATGTAAACTTTGATAGTACCTACTATAGTACTGTGACCATTCGTCAATGGACAGTAATTTTATATGTTTACGTTTAATCTATGTGTTCATAGTTGGTGAACTATGAACACATAGTTCACCAACAAGGTACCAAACTCCTGAGTGCTCCCGGGGCCCCGTGGCTAGGGCTGCCCACCGAGCCAGGCATGTTTACTCACTTCTGCCCCTAGTGTGTTAAATATGTGTTTCACTGCACGGATTCGGCTAAATGCATATCATAATTCCGGTGTGTGTAAAAAAGCACAGTAATCTATATGTCTGACTACCTGTCTGTCTGTCTAAATAATAAGTTTAGGACTTAAACTTTGACTCAAATATACTGCATACCCTAAACTGAATAACTGAACGAACCATCAGAAGGACTTACAGTTGCCCCCATTCCAAGAAATAAAGATTAATGAAGGCTGAAGGCTTAAATGAGGTTACTGAAACTCTACCAAGTAGATCTTTTAGCTTTAGTGAACCGATTCACACACGATACACGTGTGAGTTGTTTGAAAGAGTCGGTTGAATGACTCGGTTCGTGCTGTGCTATATGGAGCCCCTGGGTGATCCGGATTGGATCGGGTGGGATTTTTGTTAACCGACTCTTTGGTTTTCTTCTTCTTATCGTCATTTTATCGCTTATTTTTTACATTTTAATAGTGTCGAGAGCGGTAAAGCGGAGTTTAAACAGTCATGGCGTGATGAGCGGATGTGAAGGACTGTGAAAGTCGAAAGAGTTTATAAGATGAAACTTGTACAGGAACCGTAATGCAGTGTGGCGGACATGGAGCTCGGACCCACGGCGTGGTGAGTACCGCCGCCGCCGCTACAACCGTCTCACGGTCTACCGGTCAACACAAGAACTTTAGAAACAAACTACAACCGTCTATAACTTAGTTTTATAGCGAGTTATGTCGGTTTAGTTCTTAGTAATGCAGACTAGGATAGAACGCCTTTATTATTCAACACACATAGACTGTACTTGTTTGGAAGTTGGAGCAGAAAGGGTTAAGAATCTTGCTCAAGGGCCCAACGGTGTTAGTATAGCAGAGCCTGTATTCGAACCTCCCTCTCCAGTCTGTTAATAAGTCTGGTCGATAGCTCAAAACTCCACCCTCTATGCTCTACACTGACCCCAGTGTATGTCGTAGGTATCTATGGGACATATTGATTCAAGTCTTTGGACTGTAGGAGGAAAGCAGAGCACCCTGAGGCCTGAATCGGGGCCTGAATGGAGTACTTATTGTGCCACTTTAGAAAAGAGTGGGCAGCCGTGTCCTGGGAGTTAAGAGGACTGGACTTGTGATCGGACCATTCATGGAGTCCACGGGTCATGACTGAAGTGCCCACGAGCAAGGCACTAAACCCATAACTGGCACTCCCGGGGGGGGGGAGGCTAGGGCTGCCTATTGTGCCTTTCATTTCTGCCATCTAGTGTGTATTTACTAGTTTAAAATATAATAAATCGGAATGTTTTTTTTTTACTTTAAACTTTAAAGTAACTTAACTGACGTCTTCTGTCTCAACAAAACATCTCTCAGGATTTCAACAGTAGGTCGTACTTACTTGTTCGTACTTTATTTTATAGCCGTCAGTAAAAGAATCACAGCACGTGACTTATAGATTTAAATGCTGTGTTTCACTTATACGCATAATGTTACACAATAATACACGTTTGACACACATTAATAAATCAGTACGCCTTGGGTTAAGTAACGTTTGATAGTAGTGTTATGTAATATAGTAATGTGGAAATATCCATGTGTATGATCCCGATAAGAATGCTGTAAAACACCCCGATTTATCAGTTTGTTTACAGTATCTTCAGTGAATAGCGGATTATAAAGATTTAAAGTCATTCATGTAATGATGATTTAACAAATCCATGAACCAGAAACGAGTAGACATGACATTGCACTTCGGACCATCACATTTCTGATGGGTGACGGAGAGCAATGCTAGTCACCCACGCCCCAAATATCCCTAATACAGCTTTTCAATTACTTAAATAACTTAGGTATACTATAAATTTGGTATAATTTGCCAGTTTAGTAATTACCGATCAGTGGTGGTGCTGCACCAAGTTAGATAAACAGAAATATGATATCAGTTTTGTTTAGTTGTAAGTAAAATATCGTTTAGAAACCCGTCTTAATGTTTAAAATCTTCAATGGGTTGATTTATTTTTTCTTTTTTTACAAAATCATCTACTTGAAATGCCTGTTGGTGACTGCATACAATCACTGTAGCTGCAGACATATATATATATGAATA
>JAOTRQ010000032.1:3724685-3743023 GCA_028565875.1 Hoplisoma paleatum
CACACACACACACACACACACACACACACACACACACACACACACACACACACACACACACACACACACAGGATTAACCTGACTGCATGTCTTTGGACGGTTAGCCAAAAGCCAGGGGGGTTTGGTGTGGATTTTCTTCGGGTACCCTTACAGGGCAAAACATGCGACCAAATTGTCCAAAAGACAACTTGTGTGTTGTGTCCAGGTATCAAACCCAGAACTCCTTGCTGTACCACAAAGCCACCATTTCGCCCAGTATATTCACCACCGCAAATGACCCCTCTTCTACCTTTGCTTACTTCACTTGTGATGCACTTATTCATCTATTCCTCAAGTATTTCTGTTGGTGTACGCCGACCATTTCCCACACCGGTGTATGTTCTGCCTTCATTTTAATAAGCAGCTGGCGGAGCTCTTTTATTCTGTCTTCGGTCTGCTGTAATGTCTTTAGGTTCACACGTTCGGCTTTCAAAGGCTCGGGCTCGGGTTAGCCGAAATGATAGAAGCTGTCTCATTAAGTCTGACGTCACGAGTCCTTTGTAGCTTCCTGCAGAAGATGAATAAAGAAGCCGTCTCAGGGGAACAGTCTGGCCCATGCTAACCATTACAAAGCTTCACGGGTTTCCTTAAAAAATATATATCCTGCAGACTACATAATGGATCAAAGCATCTTAGTGAGATTCAAGCAAAATAAAATGCTATTTTATGTTATGCAGCTTATTGTTGTTGCGGGCACATGAGTGAATGAGTGAATAAGTTAACACCCCCCTCCCTTTACCCCCCACCCACCACTATTGTTATAAGTCTAGCATAGTGTAATGATGATGCCAGTCCAGATCGTGCTACAAGCAGATGGCACCATCTGTTACTGGGTAGAGATAAAAACAACAACAAAGTAATTTTCAAACAAAGTGTTTTCTTAAGTAATTATCACATGCTGCATTGGAAGCCTAATCAGAATCTGTAGAACAATGTGTTTATATGATTTATTACTTCTGATCAAATGTACATTTCTGTATCACATCATTGTTTGATGCTACATTTATATAATTTATATCGAGTGATAGTGGCTTGTTGTTTTTAGTTTTCTTCACATTAAAATAATCTGTAGTACCACAACAACTGAGGCGGCACTGTGGCTTAGTGGTTAGCACTACTACCTCATGTGAATGAGTGTGTGTGTGTGTGTGAGAGAAAGAGAGAGAGAGAGAGAGAGAGAGAGAGAGAGAGAGAGAGAGAGAGAGAGAGAGAGAGAGAGAGACTGCTGACCTGTTCAGGTGTTTAGTGTATTCGCCACCGTGACCCTAACTATGATTAAGCAATGAATGAAAGGACCTGAAATATTTCATATGCTTGTTTTCGCTGCTTTACATGATTGTTTTTTTCCATTTAATTACTTTTTAATTATAAGCTATTTCTAATATAAAATAATAATAAAAATAAAAATTAAATTAAAACTTATAAATGTTTATTTCTGCAGGAGTGAATGGCAAAACGAAGATAACAATATTATCCGGAGATCCTAAAAACATATTTTTGATAAACCAAATGGATAGTTTGTGCCTGAAAGAAGCATTAGACCGAGAGACAATTGCAACCTACAACCTTTTACTCCAAGCTAGCGATTGTTCTTTACCGGAGGACTCACGCCTCACCAGCACTGTGCCTCTTACCGTTCACATAGAGGATATTAATGACAACGCTCCCGTTATGACTTCAGATGATATTATAACCTGTCAGGAAGATTTCTCTCTTCAGGCTGTCGTTGCAGTTATTCGAGCAGTTGACCTGGACTCTGGATCTAATGGTGAAATACTTTACAGTTTGGAGGATTCCGGTGACGGCACCTTTAGGATCGGAAGCACCACAGGAATCATATATCTGCAAAAACATTTAGACAGGGAGAGTGAAGACGTAATCCCTATAACGGTAACACTTAAGGATAACGGTTTTCCTCAGCTAGCGAGCTCCGTTAACCTTACAGTACATGTAGAGGACATAAATGACAACGATCCCGTGTTTTCGCGAACGTTTTACCATGTGCTCTTAAACGAAGATGCTCCACGTGGAACCAGCGTGCTGGAAGTCCGCGCCGATGATCAAGACTTTGGGTCTAATGGTCTGGTACGGTATGAGATCTCTGACAGCGAGTTCATGGTGGATTCGGTGCTAGGTATCATTTCAGTAATAGCCCAACTGGATAGAGAGAAAATATCTTTCTACTCATTATCAGTAACAGCAGCGGATAAAGGGGACGTCCAACGATCCAGCACGGCCATCGTCAATATCACCATAGTGGATAAAAATGATTGTGCGCCGTTTTTTCCAGAACTACTGACTCTTCATGTGTTAGAGAATGAGAATCCCTTTCAAACCACACATCAGGTATCATTGATCTTCCACAAACATTTAAATACACTTACATTAATTGTGAAACTTAACATGAAAGGTGTGTGTGTGTGTGTGTTTTAGATTACTGCATCTGATAATGACCTGGGAGTGAATAATCTGTTGACATATTTTATCAAAGATGGAAATTCTGATGGATTGTTCTTGTTATATCCAAATGGAACATTGTACATACTACAACACCTTGACAGAGAGAAACAAAGTCAACACAGGCTTACGATCATCGCTCTAGATTCAGGTACTGAATTATTAACATTTCTGGTTTACGTTTTTTTGCTCTTTTGGTTGCCAGTTTGGATAAAGTCAACAACTAGAGGTGCCATCTTCTTTTTATTCAAATTATTACATTTAACTCCAGGTTTACCACCATTAACAGGAACTGGAACTATACTCGTTGTTGTTAATGATGCCAATGATAACAGGCCTGTATTTGATTACGAGAAATTCGACTCCATCGTTTTAGAAGATTCCCCAGTTGGAACGGTATTTGCAAGAATTACAGCATCGGATGACGATGTTGCTCTAAACGGACAAATAAGGTAACTCTTATATAACAATCACGTAAATGATATAGTGTTGTGATGCCACCTCCAGCTCCCAGGTTGTACAGTCAAGATCTGCTAGCACATTAGTGCACAGAGCAAACTTTAAACAGCATGCAAGCCTAGATATTAATTTCTCGAAACTTAAAACTCAAGCTCAAATTAATTTTAAAAACGTACTTCTTGTGTTCCTCTTATTTCACAGTTATTCTTTGGTTGGAACTGATGCACCATTTTCTGTTAATGAAACTACTGGAGAGGTATACAACACAGACACTTTAGACAGAGAAATAACGCCTTCTTACATCTTGACTGTAGTTGCCCATGATGGACACCCTAGTCTTCCTCTTTCAAGTTCAGCCACTGTAGTAGTGATGGTAGAAGATGTGAATGATCATGCACCGCAGTTTCTCCATGGTCCGTATGTCTCCGATGTTCCTGCTAAACTGAATAAAGGTGAGAAACACCCACCATGCTCATATTAAATTGCTATTTTTATTTGCACTTACACTTCAAGTTCTTATCCTTTTTCAGGTTCGGTGGTGTATACAGTCAAGGCCGAGGATGCAGATGAGGGAAAGAATGCAAAAGTAAAATTATCTGTGTATGGTCAGCATGCCAGTCTCTTCACCATCAGTTCTGACACAGGAACGGTTTACACAATGAATGACCTCGATGGAACAGGAAATATAACAGTCGGTCTTCATGTCCAGGATGGAGGAAATAATCCTAAAACGGACACCACGACGCTGACTGTCCGATTTCGGAACACATCAGATTTTCCTCTTCTTGCAGTAAATATTGTAAAGAGTTCCATTTCCGAAGAAACGATTTCAGGAACCGTGGTGGCGCTATCTACTGCAGAGACACACAGGATCGGACCTGTTTCGTTCTACTTGGCCTCTGGAAACAAAGGAGATGTTTTTGAGATAAATGAGCGGACTGGAGAAATCAGAATTAAAAGATTTTTAGATTTTGAGGAAAACGAAGATTACCATCTTGTAGTTGAGGCCAGGGATTCAGGGGTTCCACCTTATTCCATCTATGCAGAAATTGGATTAACTGTATTCAACGTGAATGATAACCCACCAGTATTCATTCAGGAGGAATATAAATGCGAAGTCTATGAAAATGTACCAGAGACTTGGGTCTGCGATGTTTTAGCAACTGATGCTGACTCTCTGGAGGATGGACAGATACAATATGATATTTTGTCCGGCAATGTAGCTGGCACATTTATAATCGACAGAACTCATGGGTCGATTAGGACTACAACAAGTTTAGATCGAGAGAAAATACCAGAGTACAAACTTACCATCAAAGCCAGTGATAAATATAATAGTAATTTCACTTCAACTGCAGTAGTCAAAATAGATGTAATGGATACGAATGACCACACACCTCGATTCTCAAAGATTTTCTTTACAGAAGTTCTTGAGGATGCTGCTGTTGGGTTTCAGATCATTCAGATAACGGCCAGTGATAAAGACATTAGTGTGAATGCT
This sequence comes from Hoplisoma paleatum, assembly GCA_028565875.1. Classification (NCBI taxonomy): domain Eukaryota; kingdom Metazoa; phylum Chordata; class Actinopteri; order Siluriformes; family Callichthyidae; genus Hoplisoma; species Hoplisoma paleatum. Next base: position 3,729,142 of record JAOTRQ010000032.1, read on the forward strand.
GTTGTTTTATATTCTATTTTAAACTGGAGCGAGGAAACCCCATTTAGTATTGATAAAAATACCGGAACCATTGTTGTCACAGGTCCTTTGGATCGAGAGAAACAAGACCAATATATTCTGAGAGTTAATGCGAACGATTCCGTTTGGAGCGTCAGTACAGACGTTACCATTGACATTCTAGACATCAACGACAACATTCCAGAATTTTCTAGATCGATGTACTTTGCGACCATTCCTGACACACAAGCGCAGAACATTTTCCTTCTACAGCTCACAGCCATCGACAACGACGTTGGACAAAATGCGCAAATTCTTTATTTAATTGATCCATCAAGTGAAATGTTTTTGGTAAATGCATCCACTGGATATGTCTCTACAAAACAACTGATTTCTCTCAATGAGCTAGAATCTCAAACCTTTCATTTTACCGTCATTGCCATTGATGGTGGCGTCAACCCACTAAACAGCTCGGCCCCTGTGACAGTGACTTTTGTTCAGTATAACCGATTTCCACCCATGTTTTTGAACGTCAAGACTTTCTTATCAGTCCCCTTAACACTTCCTATAGGAACAGAGGTTCTACAAGTCAATGCAATAGACCCAGACGTTCCTACACAGTATGGCAGCATCGAGTACGTAATTAGCGGTGGAAATGCATCCGAGTACTTCATGATAGACCTCAACACTGGAAATGTTTTCATACTTAAATCCTTTCGACAGAGTGCTTACCTAACTCTTGTCATTACAGCAAAAGACAAAAGTTTTCATCCTCTTTCTACACAAACTGAAATTAATTTCGATGTAACACCTGAAAACATATTCGCGCCACAATTTTCAGAAAATCATGTCACATTTTTCGTCCCCGAAGACCTATCAAGGCAGTCTGTCATCGGCAAAGTTCAGGCCACAGATCAAGACGAGGGAGTCAATGGATTATCTTCCTACTATATTGAAAGAGGCAATGAAGATGGATTATTTGCTATAGGGTTACTTTCAGGACTAATTACTCTAGTTGAACGTCTTGACTTCGAGAAAGTCCAAACTCATTATCTTCTGATCATTGCCAAGGATGGAGCCTGGCAATCCAAGACTGCCACAATCAACATCACAATAAATGTTACAGATGTAAACGACCACCCACCAGTCTTTACGTCTACTGAATACAAGGCTTCTATTTCAGAAAACTCAAGAATTGGTTCATCTGTGATTCAGATTGCAGCCAATGATGCCGATTCTGGACGCAATGCTGAAGTAATATATACAATAATATCAGGACATGCTGAGCTCTTCTTGTTGGATGAACGTAACGGTAGTATAACATCCCTGGAAGTGTTTGATTTTGAGCACGAGCAAAGTTTTGAACTCACCGTTAAAGCTTCAAACATAAATAATGAAAGTTTGTATGACCTAGCACATGTTAGCATTGAAGTTACAGATGTCAACGAATTCATTCCAACATTTCAAGGTCATCTTTACAACTTTTGTGTACCTGAGACGATTCCTTTGCAAACAGAGATCGGACATGTTTTGGCCACCGATTTTGATTTGGGTCTCATGGGTCAGGTCTATTACTCCTTGTTTGGTCAGAGTAGGCAAGCAGGATTTGCACTAGACAAAATCAGTGGAGGCATCAGCGCCACAAGAAGTTTGAGAAATCGAGAGCAGAATCATGCAACTCTTCAAATACTTGCTAAAAATACAGGACGCATTACAGGTTTCGATGTTGACGAGGCTCTTGTACACGTACATATTGTAGACGAAAATGATCCTCCAGAATTTGAGTCTCCACGCTATACAATAATCGTACGTGAAGACTCTATAGTCGGGACGTCTATCTACAAAGTCAGTGCTTCAGACCAGGATGTTGTGCATAAATGGGGACAGTTTTCATATGGAATAGCGAGTGGAAATGTCAACAACTCTTTTATTATTGATCCTGTTTCTGGAATGATTGCAGTCAACAATCAGCTGGACAGAGAGATATGGTCTGTATATACCCTCATGATTGTTGCAGTTGATGAAGGATTACCTCCCGCGACAGGCAGCACATCTGTATATGTTACCATTGCTGATGTTAATGATAATGCCCCTCGACTGGCATTCAGAGAGGGCTTTGTTAGGGAAAATCAGCCACATGGAACATTAATCACCACACTAACGGCTATCGATGATGATCTTCCTCCAAATCAAGGTCCATTTACCTACTGGCTGATGAGCCCCGTCATAGGAAACAGTTTCACACTGACTTCCGATGGAGTTCTTTTCACATCAAGGATACTGGACCGTGAAGCCAGTTCTGTTTTTAATATCGAGGTGGTTATACAAGATGCTGGTGCCCCACCTTTATCTTCCACCACCATGTTTCATGTCAAAGTTCTGGATGAAAATGACAATCCACCAGTGCCAAGAGAGATTCATATTTTGGTCAAATATTATGGTTCATCCTTTTCTGGAGGACTAATTGGTAATGTAAGACCAGATGATCTGGATGAACTGGATGCATTTAATTGCAGCGTTAAAGGTAGACAAGGGCGAATGTTTAGTTTTCCATTTGGCATGTGCAACTTATGGTCCTCTTCATATCAAGGAGAAGCGACACACAACATAACAGTGGAAGCAAGTGATAATTTTCACCCTTCTGTAAACAACAGCATTTATGTGAATTATAAAGGTTTTACTAATCTTTCGCTGGACAATTGTGTTTTGTTTTATGTCTCTGTCTCCAATCTAGAGAACTTTTTGTCTTTGAAATATCTGAAATTTGTCAAAGCCTTGGACAGCCTCTTTAATCTACAAGCATCGAAAAGTCACGTGTTTGGATTAAAGACACAAGGGACAAAAATGCTTCTTCTTGCAGCAATGAAAAACTACAATGGACTGTATCTGAGCGGAGAAATAGCAAGTGGCATATCACGCATGCACCGGAAATTACTGGAGACACAAAGCAATGTGACTATATCTCAAGTAACCAGTGATCCATGTTCTCTTAATCCCTGCCAAAATGGAGCTAGATGCAATAAAAATATTCACATCAGTCAAGACGTTGATGTGTTAGAGAGTTCTCGGCTCATATTTGTCACTCCTCAATACGGAGAACTTTATAACTGTACCTGTCCAGTCGGATATACCGGCTCTTGGTGCGAGAATGATATTGACGAATGCTTGGAGAACCCTTGTGAAAATAAAGGAAGCTGTTACAACAATGCTGGAGGGTTTCTGTGTCATTGTTCTGATGGGTTCTCAGGATTCGACTGTTCCATTGTTGACAATGAATGCCAGTCAGTAGTGTGTTCAAATGGTGGGACATGCTGGAACCAACAAGGGGGATTCTTTTGTGACAAAACTGGATTTGAAGGTAAGATTTGAATATTTTTTAAAGAGATTTTATTCTTAAATGTGAATGTTTGGAGAAATTATAATCCTAGATGTGAGCTGAGCATCTCACTACTTTTGGCTTTAAGGATTAAGGGCTTTATGTGCCCAACAGTGGCAGATTGGTGATAGTGGGACTTAAACTAGGGACATTAGTCTCTAGTCCAATACCTTAACTACCACTGCCACCACCATGACATAGAAAATTAATAATTTTCAAAAACAATACTTATTATTGACTAATTATTAGATGTATTATAGGAAACAGTTTAATTAATAATGCTCCTATTTTTTCAGGCAGATTTTGTGATTATACCATTGATCATTGTGCATCATCGCCCTGTCTCCATGGCCGTTGTTTAAATTCAGTAACAGGATATACTTGTCACTGTGCATTTGGTAAGCTTTACCTTTCTTATATATCTGGCATTAGTCTTGTGGGGCCAGCCATGATCTACAATGAAATTGTTGAAGGACTTTATCAAATATTTACTTCTGATGTTTGGCCCCGCTGACCACAGCTTATCCAGACTAATGAGAAATGTTTCTACATTAGATCTAGTATATTTTTTATCAACATACTAACAGTATATTACACTACAATGCCAACAGAAATGCAAGGCACTTGTTCCTTCCGTTTCTCCAAACTTCAGACATTGTCACATATATTCTGGCCCCACATAACTAATCCAACCAATTAAATTGCTATCTTCTTTGGTCATGCTTTTATAATGTCAGACGTTAAGAATTCTATTAATCCTCAGGTGTGACTGGATTGAACTGTGAAGACCATAGCTATGGATTTAATGAGTTGTCCTACATGGAGTTCCCCCCTTTGGATCCCAGATATAATTTTCTCTCCGTTGAATTTGCAACCGTTAAACAGAATTCATTGCTTTTATACAATCCTGGTGAACCCTCAACCTCTGAGTTTCTTGCACTGGAAATTGTGGATGGAAAGCTACGCCTGTCTTATGACCTTGGCTCAGGAGTAGCAAGACTTGACACAACCAAACTAGTGACCGATGGGAACTTTCACAGTGTTACTGTTAAGAGAATCGGAAATGTAGGTCCTTCGTTCAAATGCACGGATGATGACATTTCATCTCATATATTTCATTGTATGTCTTGTTTTGTTGCAGATCGCGTCTTTAGAGGTCGACAACTGCACATTGGATGACCCGAAAGGTTTTTGTTTGTCACAGTATAAAGATTTTGGGTCTCAAAGGTAGGACTAGCACTAGTTTAAACACTTTGGTTGAATCTTTACAATTCATGTGAAACATCTGTCAATAACGCCACTGCTTTAAGAACTCTGGATGTCAGGAACAACAACCTTACATTTGGAGGGGTCAAGTCCATTGATGTAATTCTGGAGAGGCCAGCTCAGGTGAGAACTCACGACTTTGTTGGATGTGTGAAAAGTGTGAAATTAAACAACGTCCAACTTGATGCTTCGAAAGCTCTGACGTCGAACAAAATACTGGAAACGTAACTATTATACTACAATTACTATCTTATAACATATATTTCAATAATAGCTTTATCACTATGACACTACAAATCCTAAGAATCCTAAATGATGAATTTTCATAAATACATATTTTTTTCTTTTAACACATAATAATGTCCTGTACTTCTTTTTTGGATGCTTACAGATGTCCGCGAGCAGAAGTGCATCTGTGTAACAGTAAATGCATGAATGGAGGCGTTTGCCGGGATCAATGGTTCTATCACTATTGCCAGTGTACAGAGAATTTTACCGGGTTCAACTGTGACATCAGTAACGCCACTTTTAACATGACCTGCATACTTTTGCATTAATATCGATTACTAATCAAAGTCTTTAAAAGTGTTTTTGAACAATGTTTTTATGTGTAACAGATGTTTCTGAGGATGATGGATTATTCCTCAGTGAGGGGACATATGTAGATTTCGAGATCAAGGAGAGCTACATCAGAAATCAGTTGCTCCTCACAGTTTTGGAGGACAATAGTGGCGCCATTCAAGGATTTTTTAGTCTTGAGATCAAAATAAAGACAACCAAAAAGGAAAGTGTTTTAATTTTTATTCAAAGCAATTCAATTCAACTAAAACTTCAGGTAAGCAGTCGTAATTTAGAATAAAATGCATATATTTTTCAACAATGTAAACCAGCACTGATTAGGTTTTGGAAAAGTTAATGGAAGACTGTTTATAATATTTTTTAAATATTGTAGAAACTATTCGTGATAAATAGCTACAATAAATCATTTTATTTGTACGTCTGATGCACTGAGAAAACCTTAAAATTGTCTTTAATTTCAGATAAAAACGTGTTTATTATATTTTGTTGTATAAAGTTGTGTGATGTTTTACTTTTATCAGATACACGATGGAAAACCTCTGTATGTTTTTACACATGTGATACTCGGACAGCAGTGGGAATTGGGTGTGGACAGAAGGGTTTCAGACGGACATTGGCATGTTCTTCTTCTGCGCAGACATGGACCAAACATTATTTTATACTTGGATGAACGAGTTATTAAGAATGTCACCCATGTTCTTATCAGCCAAACCTCTTTCACAGTGAAAACGATGACGCTAGGGTTAAACCCACTGGAAAAATCAAACGATCAAGGTCAGGATTGTTGATTTCTATAAACTATATAGACTGTCTATAGACTTTTGGCAAAAAATCCCAAAACAAAACATGACAGTTCGTAGACAATAAAAGTAAATGAATTGCACAATTACAATTTGAAACAATGGCACAAACAAAAAATGTTAAAAAGGGAAAATAGGTAGTTACAAAGTTTATAAATGCACATTGAATAATTGAAGTTGATGGCAAAAGTGTTATAAAGTCTGGTGTGTTAGTAAAATTGTAAAAAAATATATAAAAATTTAATTTATTTTTTAAAATGTATTTATTCTAAAATTATTTTTAAAAAATCACAAAGATATTTCAAGACAGCCGTCAGCTCTTACTCTCGATCTCTCCTCTGTGGATATAACAGGGTCATACTTTTTAATTCAGTAAACACAAAATAATAACAACGGTTACACAATAAGCACTGGACATTAATGATCTATATTTTCTTTAAAATAGAAATATTCAAAATAGTAAATATAAAAAAGAATTTCTAAACACAGTTGTATCAAAGCTGTGCCAATGTTCTCTTTAAATGTAGATTAAAATATGTATATTAATATTTCAACATAAGTACGTTAGATGTTGACAACAAACTCTCTTTTAACCCAAAACTCTCTCTAAATAGTTGTAAATAAGTGAATTGTTTAATTATTTAAAAAATGCAGTAATGTGACACATCTTTAGTACCTGCTGTGTAACTGTCTCCTTCATCTGTTCCTTTCAGACTTTGTTGGATGTGTGGAATTCGTCAAACTTAATGGACACATTCTACCTTTTCTCGGTCACAGTGAGCTGGTGGAGGCTAAACCGAGTCCTTTGCTCTTTTTAAACGAGTGTTTATCTGTTGACCACTGCGCATTACCTCCATGCTCGATGGCTACCTGTCCTCCATCACCTTGTCCTGGTGACTGCAATTCTTCAGACAGCAGTTGGTGCACATGTTCTCAGAACGGCTCCGCTGCACCCTGCTGGCCATGTTTCTCCAACACCTTGCACACAGACGCTTGTCTAGAGGGTACAAAGAGCGCCCCCTTGTGGATCGTTGCAGCTGTAATTCCGACAGCCTCCGTTCTGTTGGTTCTGATCTTTTGTGTTGTTGCCATGAGACGAGGGAAACTTTGTCAGATACGGAATTCAAGTCAAGCTTGCCTTGGAACTCTGGGAAAAGATCATGGCAGAGGCAGTGTGGCATTCGGTCTAGATTATCACAATGGAGATCATAACAGCAAGCAGCCGGATCTGATAGTGGCAGGAGAACGGGTACCTAGATTGGAGAGCTTTAGCCATAGCCAGCTAGCAGGTTTTGAGGGAAGTGAACTGGAGTATTATCAACTCGACAGCACACGTCCAGTCTGTAGCTGTAATATTCCAACCATGCAGATAAATGCTCACGATCATGTTATGAATTTTCATCAGCCATGCTTACGGGCAAAACAAAGTGCCACACAAAAAAGAAAGTCTCACTCGTCATCAGTCGGCATTTCAACTAGAGAAGACCAAGATGGGCGAGAGCTGAACATGGATACCTCACCTGAATACTCTGCTCCCAGATCCACCCAACAAGTCTTTAATAAAAACATCTCTAGTTCGACAGATTCTTCTAGCTGGCTGTCAGAAGATGAAATTATGAGACTAAGTATCTTGCTTGGCCAAGCCAGAGAGGCAGAAACCTCGAAAAGTTCGTTCACCTTCTCCAACTACGACTGTGACCGAACACTTGACCATACCAGTCCTGACCATGCACGTGATGGTAATGATCTGCTCTTATGAGTAATTTATAATAAATACATTTTGTTTACATTATCAGCATTTAGCAGATGCTTTTACATCTGCAAACATCTGCTTACTAGTCTAACATCCTATTACATACAGAATATTAGTATTCTATAATCTATAATAAATATGTATCAGTCTGTGTCGTTCGCATAAGTTGACAATACTATAGTACCGAGTTTTCCCAACTATTTGCAACTCACACCCCGTTTAGCTCAAATTAAAACTATCCACCCCCTCCCAGAAATGTTCAATTTACTATTTTACCCCAAATACAGTCAATCATCAGTTTGCATAACTATCAGATGAATGATGTTAATTTACCAGCTAGCTTTCTTGTCATGTGACTGTACTACTACTCCAAACCAAACAACAAGCTCAATCTTAGCTTGCTTTCTTTTAAAAACAAATTAAATAATTCCACTTGCAGTACCTGGGCAGGCCACAAGGAGGCAGTAGCCCACAGGTAGACAACCAATAGTATAATACACATTGTCCGGCCAGTGGGGGAGCTGTTGTGCAGATTTTCTTTTTGAATGACCCTCATTTTGTCCACAACACAATTACTGCCCTGCGAAAACATTAAGCATCCACAAGAGGGCACTCACGTACATGCTTATTTTATTATTATCTTTTCTCTTTATATAGCAACCCAAAATATTTTTTTCAAATGAACTCTTATGTTTTTTGTGCTAGATTGTTTTCTATTTACATTTTCTTGTATTATAGATTGTTCTAGAGAACATTTCATACTGGGTTTCCCATTCATGGACATCCAGACTCCATCAGAAAGCACCTTCTCCGGAGCCACCCAGCAGTGGGAGAACCTGCTAAATCCAGAATTCCACTTCAATTCATACTCAGATGTTTCTGAAGACATAGTACGACTATCTGACACACAGATGTGCGATTGTGATGTTCATAGTGATGAAGAGCACATTATCTGAAATTTTATATTCAGTTATAAAGCTTTACTTTGTAGAATTATTCAGAAGGAATTTCGGTCTGAATTTGTTGTTGTTGTTGTTCTTGTTGTTGTTCCATTAAAGAAAAAGTTTCCTTAGACCTTAAAGTGGTCATGGTTTTTATTTTTTTAAAGATTTCAAAAAAAGTATTTTTTTAAATATGAGAATCTTCTTTTAATGGAACCAGCTAAATAAATATATTTACTTCTTTTTTTTTAAATTATTTAACGTTTTAAAGTATGAATATTTAACACATCAATATCCTGTTATAACAAAAATCACCATCACAACAACAACAACAGCAACAGCAACAGCAACAACAATAATAATACCAACAACAACAATAGTAGTATTATTGTAGTGGATAACGTATTTGCTAGTTCTTAAGTGCAATTACAGAATACATATCAGAAAAAAATATTTATTAAGTTGAATAAATCTTTATTAAAACCTTTTTTTTTTTTTTACAAACTACAATGTTATAAACTCGAAAAAAAACTTGAAATAGCTTTCAAAAGCTATTAACTCTATTATTAAACACCAATTAAAAATGTTTTATAGCTGAAGTTTCTATATGTACCACACGTGGGCGCCAAAATACATTAAATGTAAAACGCTGCTGTCATACATAAACACAATTATTATTTTATTTATTGTATTGTTTGCATATTTAAGTACAGTGTTTCTGGGCATGATGGTGATAGAATAATATGCAAAAAAATGTGAACACACAATAATTACTCGTTTTGTTCGTCAAATGATAAACTAACAATAAAACATCAAAATATACAAAAATAATATTGTATATAGAAAAAGCAACAACATGAATACATCCAATAAAACAATAGTAGGTAAAATGTATTTGCTTGGTAAATGTTTTAATATATTTTTCTATAAATAAAGAACTGCATTTCTTTAATATATTTACATATTTAATATATAATAATATATTAATAGTAGTATTTAAGTTTAAAGTTATTTAAATAACCTTCTAAAATGAATTTTGAAAGATATTCCACTGTGTTAAAATTCCAGGAACTGAAAAATTCAGGAACTGAGTCCTGGCTACCAAAAAACATTTATTTATATCACAATAACAAGATCAGATCTGTGCAGGCTACATAAAGGAGGATTTCTCCACATTAAGCATAATAGACCTAAAAATAATGTAAAAGACCATTTCTGTTAAACATGTGAAAATAATTTTATACAAATGTTAAAAACTGTAACTTACAGATACATGTTTTATAATATGTTCTATTATCATTACATCTGCTGACATTTAAATTGTACATTTGAATAAAAAAAAGTCCCAGTTTCATTTTTTTCCTGTAACTGTTTTCATATTTCCTACGACCCTCCTTTGTTTCAATCTTAGCATTAATCTTTCTTTGATTTCTTTTGTTCTGAAGCAGTAAATAAATGGGTTTATAAGAGCAGGGAATAAACTGTATATCAATGTGATCATTATACGAATTTCATCTTTTATATAAAAACCTATATAAACTGACAAATACATAATAGTCCTTGGTAAATAGTATAGACAGATGATTATAAGTTGAGGCGTGCAGGTTAAAAAGGTTTTGTACCGTGCCTCTTTACTTGACATTCGCAAGACCGTGTAAATGATTGCAATATAAGAAAATATAATAAAAGTCATGGGAGCCCAGAGTGTTGTCAATGCAACAGGTGTAATAGTGGCTCTTATGCTTGAAGTATCACCACATGCGAGTCTAGCTAAGGAAATATGGTCACAGTAGCAATGAGCAACGACATTTGGACCACAGAATGTAGCTGTTAGGAGATGTGCAGTCAGTCCAGCCATCACCAACACATGTGTTATCCAACTCGCTAAACACAGATATGCAATGGTGGAATTTTTTATCAGTGTTGGATATCTGAGTGGATTACATATAGCAACGAACCGATCAAGGGCCATTAGTCCCAATAAAAATGATGTAGCACCACCAAAAAAATGAACCATATACATTTGTGTTACACAGCCGTCAAATGATATAATTGGTTGTGAAAATAAGTATCTACCAATGATCGTGGGAACTGTTGAGGTTCCAAAGCCAAAGTCTGATGCTGCCAGGTTACAAAAGATAATGTAGGTTGGTTTTTGGAGACATTTTTCATATGCAACAAATAGAATGATAAAAATGTTCTCGAATGACAGCATCAGGTAGAGAAAAAAGAAAAAAGTTCCCAAAACTTTGTCATACTTATCTGGAAAATATGCAAAACCTTGGATGTTAAATTCAGGAATGTTGGTTGTTCTGTTGAGGGATGTCATCTGATAATAAAAGTGTCAGAGTTACATTAGATATCAACACAATACAAGAGATTCAACTAAACACATTTGCAGCATTACAAGCAATAAAAAATAACAAGTAAATATTAATAATAAGTCATTAATAAAACACAAATATAATCAACCATAACAGTTAATTTTCATAAACAAGCATACTTTGTTGTGATCCAGCCTCTTACCAAGCAGTCAGTGGAGCCACAGCCACTACAGGTGTAGACCAACTTTTTGGGAGCTTTTATACTGTTGAGTATTTGTGCATCCTTTGACACAGTAGAAACGCTGATAACTAAGCAGGTCTTTAGAGAATTATGATAATACACAACACTCCTATTAGGAATCTTCAGAATAAAATGACACTTGACTATCAGACACAGCACCAAATTCTGAAGCTATAATTAATATTTTTAATAAAAGCTTTTAATAAAAGTAGAATGACAATGCTGATAGTGTGTCCCATCATCTGTCTAAATATCTGATTGGTTATGGCACAGCACATGGAAATCTTTTAAATCGAATCTGCCCTCATGTCTAAATTGCAATGAAAGAAAATATATTTACAATCAGCATTCAGCTTTTATTTACAATGACTTACACGATACAGTAAACAGTCTGAGCATTTGAAGCTTAAGGGCCTTGCTCAGGGGTCCAACAGTTGCACCTGCAGCAGTGAACTTTGAACCAACATCTACTCACTAGTCCAGCACTGTAACCCCTATAAACAATATAATATAAAATGTAAAATAAAAGTATTCGTGTTTCTGATAGTTGCAACGTCCATGTTACATTCATGTAGCTGTTAATAAAAAGCAATCAATGCTAACCACCGTTGCTTATTGGCGTTACAACGCTTCTCTGTCCAGTGGGGGCGCTGTTGTACAGGTGTTCATTTTTAAACGACCTACATTTTGTATACGATACAATCACTGCACTGCAAGAGGTAGCAGAAAGCCTCCACAAGGTGGCACTCAGGTACACGATTAATTAAATATATTTTTTCCTATTTTAATAGCAATTCAAGTTATTACATTATTTACTATTAATTTATTATAGACTTATGACATGTCTTATTTTGTGTTTGATTGTATTCTATATGCTTGTTTTTTATTGCAAGCTGCTTTAGAAAACATTTCACACTGGGTGTCCCTTCACCCAGGGGCCACTCAACAGCAGGAGAATCTGCCAAATACATAATTCCACCTTAATCCATGCTTATATGTTTCTGAAGATATTGCAAGTGACTTTGAGACGTGTGATTGTGATTTTGTTGAAGGTCTAAAAATGTGCATTTCACACAATAATAAAAATGTATAATAAATCAGGAATATTAGGAAATGGTAAGTTTCCAAAGGTCAATTTACTGTTACAGCAGCAACATGTGAATCTTTATAGAGACATCAAGAACTTTCTGTGGTTCTGAGCTTCTGTCCTCAGCACCGCTCACCAACATTTAGAATGAACCGGAACCTCTACTGAAGCTTTCTTAACCAATATCAGTTCCATACAACCAGTCTGTTGACTGGTGTTGAGAAAAACCTTTCTTGTGGCTGTTGTTATGGCTGAAAAGATCACACAGGATTCATTATCTTAGAACAAAGCTGTAACATGCATTATAACTCCCACTAAACACGATCATAGTATAATAACAGTCTAAAAGTATTAAGACAAACTGAATTTATTTTTCTTCAGTGCGCTGTTTGTATTTCAGAGTACAATGTTCCAAAGCATGATGGTATTAGAAACATACAAAAAGGCATTTGGTTAAATATAACATCAGGGTTCACAATGTCAGTTAATTTGGAGCCATAACAGCATGAAAGCTCGTTTAATGCAAAACTAAAAACTATAATGAAATAAATTTGAACATAAACAATAAAACACGTACAAAATATACAAAATAGAATTGCAGACAATAATATTAAGCTTCAACATGAACACATAATAAAAACAATAGTTTGCAAAAATAGTGTCTGATAAACATTTGATTTCCTAAACAAAATATCAGATAATCTGAAAATGTCCTAATCAAATATATTGAAGACTAATAATTTAATCTATGAACAATTTTTCTTATTGAAAAATACTTTTTGCTTTCAAAAGCTTGCAGTATGTATATGTTTGAACTATTAGAAAACATTTAAAAACAACAACAGCATATATATATATATACATTAGAACTTACAATTTTTAAATGATACTTAAAACCATAATAAGCTAGATAATTTCACACACTGTAACCAGAAGTCAGAATCAATTACACAGTATTTGATAATGACTGGATATAAATTATTCCACTAAAAACTAGATTCACATTTACAACCTTCTGAAAAAAAGATTTAAAAATATGAATTGAGTAAACAGATAATTTAGAAAATTAAGAACTGGAAAAGTCAGTCTGTGTTTGTAAAAGACATTTGACTTTATCACAATAATAAGATCAGGGCTCTGTGCAGACCACATGAGGGAGACTTTCTCCACACTATCATAATAGATATTAGTTTCTATAGAAGGTCACTATAATGCTGTAAACAATAAAAGACTGTAAAATCTGTTAAAAACATGTTAAATGATTATATACAAATGTAAATAATATAATGGTAGCAACTATTGTGCCTGTAACTTTGATGATTAGAAGCGGTGCTCAAATACAAAGTGCTCAAAGTATATGGTGTAAACTACTTCCATACTTAATGCAGCCAAATATCACTGCAGATGTTTATAATTTTACTTTAATGCAAAGATAAATGAGTTATAATATGTTCTATTATCATTACATCTGCTGACATTTAAATTGTACATTTGAATAAAAAAAAGTCCCAGTTTCAT
>JAOTRQ010000034.1:6737-20949 GCA_028565875.1 Hoplisoma paleatum
TATAAATTATATATATATAAATATCAGCTGATACAATCCAGATGTTGGTACCTGGTTGCTTGTGGTTGTCCTCGGTGTCACCGGTCTCCTTCTTCTGCAGAGCCTCGGACACTAAAGCCATCATCTTCTCCAGCCTCCGCAGCTCCTGTTGCATCTCCTCCTTTTGCTAAACAACAAACGCGTGTTGAGTGCAGATGTTAAACCGAAAATCTCCTCCTCACAACTGTGCGAGCCCAGTTATCCCCCCTCCCCCCCCACGAGGGGTTAATATGATCCTTACCTACAGAGGTAAATAGTGTTAAAACTGCAAAAGTGTTGAGTCCTGGGTGGCTTTTGACTTCAACCCTAGTAAAGACTTATGGAATGAATTAGAGGCACGACACGGTGGCTGAGGGGATTAACGTCACAGGTTTGATACCAGTCCAAAAACATGCAGTCGGGTTAATCTGAGACGCTGAAATTATCCTGTGCACATTCAGTTCTGTACTCAGCAACAAGCTTGTGACCTGTTCAAGTATTTAGTGTATTCACAGCAGCGTGTGGATGGACGAGATGAATTCCTGATTTTCTCGCGTGTCAAAATCTTATGAAGATTTACTGCCATCTACTGGACATTTACTGCCATCTCGGGGCCTCCAGGACCTGGTAACCTGACGGTTCGAGTACCGGACTAGTTGTAGCTGGGTAGTTAAGGTGTGGGAGTGGTAAATACTAGTAATAGCCTCTGATAATCGATCCTGACGAGATAAAGACGAGAGCTAAACAAAAATACATTATTTATCCATTTAAATGAGGTGTTTGATATTGGAAGGTAAAACTTTGTACTCACTTGTGTGTTAATGACCTCACTCGAGTATTGAGACGATTCGATGGACAGTCCGTCATGGACACAAACCCCGTCCACTGCTTCCTCACCTACAGATAAATCAATCATAATTTGTTTATTGTGTTTAAATGTATTCGAAAGTACTTTGTAACCACCAGGACACGATCGATTATAAATGAAAAGAAAAGGAATTTATTGTGGTAATATAATGGTTATATAAACTCTGTATGAAACGGATACGTTTTCATGCTACTCACATTCGTCTTGTGTTCCAAAAAGGTCCACAGATCCCTGACTAGCATTAATCCACTCATCCCTGCAACCAGGGTTCGATAACTCCTCACCACGCTCAGTTTGGGAGTCTTTACGAACGTGTTCATGAGATGCCTGGTTCTCGGGTTCCACACACTGACCCAAGTGACTGAACAGGACCGGGATCTGCGGTTCAGGACTCTGTGTGTGTGGAACTTGTCCAGGTGGAGAGGACGAACGATTCGATTCGGATTTGAATATCTGTGCCAGTGATGGTAAGCGTTCATTCTCCGGGCTGGATTCAGAATCGGAGGACTCCAGTCTCCGGGTTCTCCTCGTCCTCGGCACACAGGGTTGTGACAGGATCTCCGAACCGGCGGCATCTTCGACCGGATCTGATGTTCGACCAGCTTCAGGTTCGACCATGTTATATAAGTTGGTCGGTACGAGGCCGTCTGGGGTAGCTGAGGATTCAAAATTTACCGCCGGAGTGTCTGGAAGTTGCATTTTAGCGAAGGATTCGTTCCTTTGGTCTTCCTTCGAGACTCCAGGTGTCCTGAATAGATCTTTTAAGGATCCTGGAGACTTCCCACGAATTCTTTGTGGATCTTCTTGGGTTAATCCGGTTGAGAAAAGTTGGCAGGAATGTTCGGGATCTAAATTCGCAGGAAGCTGTGAACCTTGAGTCGACTTCACAACCTTGTTGGGACTGAGCATCAGACTTTCACTGGTGCCTGAAGGTACAAAATGATCCTGCTGACTTTTATTAGATGGAGAAGATTCTGACTGATCCTGAACAACACTCGAGACGTTCGTTTTGGGTTTACAGCTTCCTGATGGCTTTGAGGAGAATTTCTCAAGTGGTGGCCGATTAGAGTTTAAAGAAAAAAGTTCCGAACTTTGTTCATTTGGTTTAGAACTTCCTGATAAATTCTTCTCTTCAGGCTCCGTCTGATCTTTGCTTTTCTGTGGAGAAACGTTTTTAGGACTCCCGAGGCAGAAGGACTTCCTCGTGGTGCCTTTGAAGGTCTTCATGAGTTGCTCGGTGTCGAGTTCACTTTCGTTGGTGTCCACTTCGTCTTCGCAAGCAGCAACCAAAGCAAAAGAAACCGCCAGTGGTTCCAGAGCAACGGTGGCTAAAGACGGAGAGTCACGAGTCTTCTCTGGTGAGGAAGCGCCTGGTAGAACGTTCTCCAATGATATGTTCTCTGGGGAACGTGGTAGGTTCTCGTCCACATATGGTTGAGAGGTACGAGGTCTGTCTTGATCCCCTGTGTCTGGGATAACAGACATGTTATCGTGGGTTCCATCTGGGGCGTCCTCGGTGACCGGTGCGGTCTCAATATTTTCCATCTCCTCTGTGAAGATGCAGCCATTCGTTCTGAAGGACCTTTGCTGACTCGGTTCTCCGTGATCAATGTTCTCCAGGTTTGGGTGCTGTGTTGTTGCACTTGCTGGATCGTTCCCAGATCGGTCTGCATGTTTCGGGAGGACACATTTAGCTCGCTTTCTTTTCAGAGGTCCTTGAACTTCTTCAGTAAACTCCTGAAGTCTCAAACTTCTCCTGGTCGTTCTTCCACCCGAGGACTTCGGATCCGGGATACTGGGGTAACTCTCAATGGTGACCTGGGTCTCCAGGAGCTTTGGATTTTCCGAAAACGTCTTAGTCCCAGCACTGACGAGGGTGAGCGACTTGGTGTACTTGCTCTGATCTTTTGCACCCTCGGAGCTGCTCCTCGTGAGGTGCCTTTTCCGACTGGTTTCTTTAGTTGTCAAGTCTTGGTCCATGTCGGTCCAAGTGTCCGGAATCTTCATCTTTGGTCTGCGCCCAGGTCTCTTCAGAGGAACGTCAAACGAGGGGCTTTCGTCCACGGTTCCAGGGTGACAGTTTGATTTGTTTTTGTTGGACGGACTCTCCGTTGATTTGCTTGCTTCTTCGACATGAGTGGATTCCTCGGGTTCGTCTTGAACGTTCGTTTCTTCATCAGCCTTCCTGGCGGAATCTTCAGGAGCTACTTTACACCCAGAATTTCTCTTAGAAAGACGTCTCTTCGTCGTTTTTTCTTTCTTCGACAGAGCCGCGATCTCTACTTCCGAAGAAACCGTTCTTCTGTTGGACGTGCCAGCTTTCCGATCCCGTTTATACACTGCCCCAAAGACTTGCTCCTCCAGAGGTCGGTCCTGCACCTCCTTAAGAGGACCGATTACTACGTTATCGTCGTTCTTTCTGAGTTCCGCTGACACAGATGAACCTTTGCTCTCCTCGGTTTCACTATCAGTAGATCCTGGAGCATCTCCGATGCTGCCTTCGGTTCGAGTCTCTGAAGAGGGCGAGATCTTCATCAACCACTCAGACACTTTCTCCACACTCTTCTTCTTCCTCTTGTCTACTATTCTGTCCGGATCCAAACCACGTCTGTTAGATTTTCTAGACTTTGACGTGGCATCATCTGGACCGTCTTCATGCTGCTTTGGTGTCGGTGGAACGTCTTCGGTGTCTTGAGGTAAATCGCAGGAAGCTGTATCGAGACAGTCCTGCTGGGAATGTTGTGCTGGATGAGAATCCTCAAGATCCATGAGCTTTACAAAAGCATCCTTAGCTGCAAATGAAGAGAAACACTGATCAGCAAGACAATTTACCTATTTTATCAATACAAAGCTTTCGGCAATTTTTATTACCATATCTACTATGTAATGTTAATCATTCTTGTTTCTTGTTGTTTATGATAAGTTGTATAACAAGTTAAAAAAGGAGATAAATAATTTTCACAAAAAGAGCAGATTAACTAATAAACACGACACACTTGAGCATTTAAGGCTCATTTTATGATCGGTCACACAAGTTAAATTATTGGCATCACTCAGAACAAACTAGATGTCAGACGTTCTCTTGCCTCTTACCTGCTGTAGATGAGGACATAGATGCCGATTTGTCCACCACGTGGTCCTCAGAGACGTTACTCTCCTCACTGCCCTGCTGATCTCTCGACTCCGTCCCAACACTACTCACATATAAAAAGATATAATGTGATTAGAATCTCGTCGGCTATTTAATTACAGAATGTTTAGACGTCAGAATATTCACGGGACCCACCTGGCTCCTCTTCTATCCTGCGGCATTCCTGTAAAATCTAGATCAGGACACACAAAAGATCCAGAATTAATGCTTCTGAGAAACAATACAGCTTGTCTACATACACACACACACACTGTACCAAAACCAACACATAAACGATTCAAGTTTATTTACTCACAGTTCGTTCCGGTGTCAAATTCGTAAGACTGGACCAAAGTCTGCAGTCCTTCTACCAGTTTCTGGAAGCCTGGACTTTCCTGTAGACTTCTATTAGACAAAAAGATCGTTTTTTAGCTTTAGATGATGTTATTGATTCATGTCTGAAATGTTTGTACCTTTTGGTGACTTTGGCTTTGCACACCGGGCAGCTCGTTTCCTTTCTATTGTTCTTCTCCAGCAGCTTCATCATACAGAACCTGCAGATTGTACAACAAACAACACTCTTGCATATTTATATATTAAACAATAACAACTTTTGCATGCAGCGCTGCACTTAGTTTATCATCGGGTGCAGATGAGAAGAAAAACTATCTATGAATTATTATGGATATTCTTGCATTGTAGTGCAGATGTGAACCAGGTGTGCTCTTGAATACGCAAAGACAAACAAACAAACAAACAAATAAACGTTACTTACTTGCAGAACTGGTGGTCGCACCGTGTCGACACTGGTTTGCTCATTAAGTCCAAACTAAATAAAAATTTAAAAGCAAAAAGACTTTAAGGCAAAAATATTAACATCATTTGATGATTTATTAGTAATAAAAACAAATGCATTCTTTGCATTATAGTAGTATACATGACTGCAGCTACAAAAGTTGCATTTATTGTTTATTGTTTACTGTTTATATTCACCATATTGGACACTGCAGGTTTTCCCAAATCACAGCAATTCCTCTCCTGACGTCGTTAGACTTTGGGACACTCATTTCTATTCAGAGGACAGTTTCAAATAAGACCTATTCATGGCAACAAACACACAAATGCATCCAGTTATTAGTGTGTATACAGATTTATATATTTTGTGTCATGTTAAAGTCATTCGTCACAATAGAGCAGAATTTGGTGTACACATTGACAATTTTCAACACGGTCGCATCCCTATTCAACCCCTATTCAACACGTAGGCACACTAGTCACGCTTAGCTATTCGTGACTGTTAAACCCTACCTAGTGCACTACGTAGTCAGTAAAGTGCTAATTGAGATTCGGCCCATGATTCTACATTAGACTGGAGTAATAAAGCTTTTTAAACAGTAATAAAACTCACCCGAACTTCTTTGACGTTTAAGTAAAACGTCACTGAACATCTGAGTCGTTTCAAATGCGCTATAAACGCGTTATAACAACAACAGTTTAAAGTTAAATTCAACCTTTTATGAGATTAGCCACCGAGCTAGACCCTAAAATGTTCGTGTTTTCCCGCGACGGCGCCGTCACGTGACTGACAGTATTAATTTTCTCAATCTAACTTAATACGTCGGAAAATTTAAAAATATTTATTCTCGTCTTCGCCTTGTGTTTTCTGTTCATTTTATTTCGATTATAAAACTGCTTTTAAGATATTGACCAGTGCAAAAATGATCGCGTCACTTCCTCTGACAGGAATATCTAAAAGGAAAACAGGATCCCCGGGTGAGATGTAAACTCAGCTGTTCTTCAACCTAATGCGTTTAAAATAAAAGAATAACTGCATGACGATTTTACAAAAGTTATTGTTTATATTAGTTTATTAATGAATCCGAGTCTTTAAAGGTCACTCATGCTGACTTGTTTGTGTTTGAAGGCCGAAGATTCGATAGCGCGGATGTTTATGGGTCGTGTTTCAAACGGAGCTTAAGTGAACGCTTTGTTCACTATGTAGGGTCGAAATACCGTTTGTATCTAGGGCACTGCTGAAGGGCGTCAGGGGAGATTTGTAATACGGCCTCAGATATAAACACTGACGGGCTGCGACAAACGTAAACAGTACAAACACACACACACACACACACACACACACACACACACACACACACACAGGCCGAATACACTAAAACACCTGAACAGGTCACTAGTCTGTTGCAGGGCACTCAAATACTTTAGTTACTCCAACTAGCTTAATCTTTGGATTTTGGGAGGACGTCCATGCAGACACTGAGAGAACATGCTAACTCCAAACAGAAAGTTCAGGGAAGATTTGACTTAATGACCACTAAGAGGATCTAATCTGAAGAATAGAATAGAAAGCATTTATTAGGTGCCCCCCCTAGAGTAGACCTGGTTAAGGGTCTCGCTCAAGGACCCTTTAGTGCCTGGATTTAAACCTCTAATCTCCCAGGTTTATAACCCAAAACTCTACCTACCAGGCTGAAGTAGAAGTGTGTAGAAGTTATCTATTGTTTAGTCTGTAATGATTCGTCTTTTTGTCTTCAGCAGAATGGAGGGCTCCAAGTCTTCCAGCTCCACCATGCACGTGAGCTTCGTGTGTCAGCGCTGCAATCAGCCGCTGAAGCTGGACACCAGCTTTAACGTCCTGGACCGACTCACCATCCAGGAACTTATCGGTAAGTCCAGTAAACGAACTCGAATCTTTTATAAAGCGTTTATCTCAAGAACCGAAGGGCGACCGAGTTGAATCGTCTCCGGGTTTAGATGATCAAACGATTAAACATTTCGTATAAATTCTGTTAATGAATGTTTGTTTAGCTCCACTAGTCACCGTGACGCCCAGCAAACAGGCCGAAAGTGGCACCACAGACAGCCCACCTGAGGTAGTCATATAAAGCATATGAATCGGTTTAATAGAAACTAATAAGTAATAAATATATAAATAAATCAAACCTTCTTGTGCTGAAATGTGATTTCATTTTATAGGAGACTTTCACAGAGAGCAAACAGGACGGAGTTTCAAGGAAGTACATCCCTCCTGCGAGGTACTACACTACACGCCGGGTGTTTTTCTGCATCGTCAGCAAAACAAAACACTAGAGGTAGTAGATGTAGGTAGAGGTAGAGATGTGATGACATTGTTTGCAGGATGATGTCTACAGAAAGCGCGAACAGTTTTACCTTAATCGGTGAGGCTTCAGACGGTGGAACCATGGAGAACCTGAGCCGCAGACTCAAGGTACCAGGACTTACGGTCCACCGCTCGGACCGTCCAGTGCTGGACGATAAAATGACAATCTAAAAGTGGGAGGAAATAAAAAAACGTAAACATAAACTCTCGCCTCCTGTAGGTGACCAGCGATCTGTTCGACATCATGTCCGGTCAGAGCGACGTGGATCACCCGCTGTGTGAGGAGTGTACGGACACTCTGCTCGACCACCTGGACACTCAGCTCAACATCACCGAGAACGAGTGTCAGAACTACAAGTGAGTCTCCGGTATCCGGATCGCTCGGAGCGTCGAGGCTTTTTCATCCTGGCTGCCTTTTTGTCAACAGGAAGTGTTTGGAGCTGCTGTCCCAGCTGCAGGAGGAGGACGAGGACACCCTGCTGAATGACCTCCAGCAGCTCCGCCTGGAGGAGGAGAAGCTCGTCCAGGATCTGGAGGCCATCGAGCACCAGCGTGAGACCGTCGCCATGGAGATCACAGATGCGCGAGCCCACGCCGGCCAGCTCGACACGGAGGAGCAGCAGTGAGTGCTGGGAAAGAAAACCGCGCTGCACGTTTTGGAATTAAAAATAGAAAATCTGCCGGCGTGTCCACATACTTTTGGTGTATCTAAACTGTGTTGTTGTCAGGTATCAGAAGGAATACTGCGAGTTTAAACGGCAGCAGCTGGAACTGGACGATGAGCTGAAGAGCGTCGATAATCAGATGCGCTACTGCCAGACACAGCTGGATCGCTTAAAGAAAACCAACGTGTTCAACGCCACCTTCCACATCTGGTACACGTGTGTGTTTGTGTTTGTGTGTGTGTTTGTGTGTGTGTGTGTGTGTGTGTACGTACAGCACCAGCAGCTTCTCACTTCTTCTCATCTTATTCCTTTTCAGGCACAACGGGCAGTTCGGCACCATCAATAACTTCCGTCTGGGTCGATTACCCAGCGTCCCCGTGGAGTGGAACGAGATCAACGCTGCCTGGGGTCAAACGGTTCTCCTCCTGCACGCCCTCGCCAACAAGATGGGTCTTTGTTTCCAGAGGTACAGAAAACGCCACTGAACACAATCTTACTAAATGAATTATACAAGTTTATTTTTGTATTAGAGATTGTTTGTATTTATCATCCATCATCCATAAGTACAGTAAACCTCCAGTAATCACGGAGGTTACAGGGACCAGAACCTACCGGGAACACTTGTAGCCTCTTTAAAAGTACTCATGAGGGCCTATTTTGATGGTTAAAGTCGTATGTAAGGTTCATGCACATGTACGTACTCGACAAATCTGATTTCTAAGGTGTTACGTTTACAGGTTACGTTTACTGGAGTGGTGTAAATCACGCCACCACCTCATTCTTACTTTTGTAATATTAGAGTATTTTTATTAAATAGACGTTATGCATTGAGAACTTTAATAACACGATTCTACGCATCGTCTTTGCTCATTGTCGTCATGGTGATCTTTCTGGATCCTTCCAGTTTTACTATGTATTACTGTAACAAGCACACAAATCACTTGTTATAAAATAATAATATTAATAATAATATTGATTGGTACATTAATGGTAAATGACCACTTTATGTTCTCTTATATTCTCTTATACATGAGCCTGATATCAGATACTTTATGGTATTATGGTATCGAATTATACATTATGGTATGTTGACGTGTGATGTTTCTGTGTTTACAGATATCGACTCGTCCCGTATGGAAACCACTCGTACCTGGAGTCCCTGACCGACAAATCCAAGGTGATTAAAGTCACCACTGATCCACCCAGTGAACAAAACAGATCTGCACTACCTCTACAGTTCCCGTTAGGCCCGATACCAGATTTTATACGACAGGATTATTTATTTGTCTTTTTCAGGAGTTGCCCCTGTACTGTTCGGGGGGGCTGCGCTTCTTCTGGGACAATAAGTTCGATCACGCGATGGTGGCGTTTCTAGACTGTGTGCAGCAGTTCAAAGAGGAAGTTGAAAAGGGGGACACTGGATTCCTCCTGCCGTACAGGTGAGACGTCCAGGCGGCAAGATTAAATTAGTTTGCGTGGTTTGTTTAACTAACGTCGACCAATCAGAAGCCTTAAAAAAAGTTGTATCATGATGGTTCTGCTGTGCTTATAGACACACTTTCTATTCTACACACTTGAAATCATTGTAACACACACACCGCTCTCTTTAACACGTATACGAGATCAAACTATTGTTAAGTACTTAAGAACGTATTAAGTTATTATTATTATTGCTGTACCTCAAAGCTCTAAACCTTAAGCAAACACATCTTTTTTGTACGTGTGTGTGTGTGTGTGTGCGTGTGGTGCAGGATGGACGTGGACAAGGGCAAGATCGAGGACACGGGCGGCAGCGGCGGCTCGTACTCCATCAAGACTCAATTCAACTCCGAGGAGCAGTGGACCAAAGCCCTGAAGTTCATGCTCACCAACCTGAAATGGGGTCTGGCGTGGGTCTCGTCCCAATTCTACAACCGCTAGCCGACGGCGAGTCTGCGTGACGGGGACGCGGAGACGGACGATTCGAAGCGGCGATTCGGTTCCTCGCTGGTTCCTCATTAATCTTGAGGGACTCGTGAGGTTTCATGTGGACTTCAGTGTTTCAGGAACTCGTCCTGCATCTTTCATTCTTTCTCGTGTGACACTAGAGTCACGTACTGAACTGTAATCGTTTCTTTTTAAGGCACTTCAAGGTTTCGGAAGGTGGGGGGCCTCGCTCAAGGGCTCAACAGTTTTGAGAACTGAACCATTGCCATTTCGATTACAATTCCAGTAAATTGAATGCAGGGTTATAACGACTCTATACATACTGTGTCATGTAAGAGTAAGATGGTCTCCAGAGTTTACTTGTTGTACTTTGGCATCTTCTCTACATTCTCTCTTAAAACAATCACAGATCACTGGAGGCGTAAATGTTAGAATAAAGAATTTTACAACTCTTTCAGCCAATAGACGTGACCTGAACAGGTTTGAATGATGTTGAGGCAGGTTCTCTGTTTTCATCACTGAGTTATGCACAATGTGCTGCTGCAGTTATTATGAAATGATTCGATGTGTTATAAGTGTGTTATGAGTGTGTTATAATTCTCTGTATTGATAGTTTGCTTTCATGTTCACGCAGAATTCAGCCTTAAATAAAGGAACTAATGTGACTTTTATATTTTCTTTCCGCAGTAGATACTGTTTGTATCAGGGACAGAACGTTGTTCGTGCTCAGTTATGCATGTGTTATAAATAATCATCAAAGTTTCTATAATAAAAGTTCATGAACGGACTTATAGTTTCCATAGTTACGTCTTAAACGACATCAGAAATTCTTACATTTATTATTCAGAGAAATTTCGTTCTTGGTGGGAATTTTTTTTTTTGTCAGATAAAATCCAAACTTCAATGTAAATGTTCAGAATTTGTTTTTTATTTTTCATGTTTCATGTTCATGTTTCATCCAAGGATTAAAAAGATTTATTATTATATGGATTGTTGACATTTTTATGTTTCAAAATATCAAAAAGAAAGAAAATCCTAATTTCTGGACCACTAGATGTTTGGACCACCAGATGTTTGGACTCTTTACGGTTTACAGGCCGTGATGAAGAACACGCCCGTGACGTCGTCCACTCCCACCTTCATGTCGGCGGACAGTCGATAGACGCTGAGCTGCATGAGGTTGAATCCGCTCTCCCTCAGACTGGAACAGACCTGAACCTCGTCCAGCGGCACCACCGGGATCCGAACATCTGGACCCGCCATGTAGTAACTCTCACCCAGAGCCCCGATCAGCAGGAGATGACCACCGCCGCGGAGGACGCCGGACAGGTTCCGCAGGGCGGCGGTGAAGGACCGGACATCGGGACTCACGCTCTCCAGGCAGAACGAAGACACCAGACAGTCCACACCCGAGCGGGGCAGAGAATCCGGCGGGAACGGGGACGGATGGTGGACGTTAACGGGGAGAACATCGCTCACCACCGACCGGAGCTTCTCGGCTTTCTCCTTCCACGCCGAGGATCTGTGAGAAGAAAGTAGAAGATCTCAAAGTTCTAAATGTGCTAAATGCTTCACCCGAGAGTGAACGTCTCACCCGCAAGCTGATGTCTCACCCATAAGTGGACGTCTCACCCATCTCTGAACGTCTCAGCTGAGAGTGTAAGTTTCACCCGTGAGTGGATGTCTCACCCACGACTGAACATCCTACCAGAAAGTGGACGTCTCGAACGTCTCACTCATGTGTCTCACCCGCGACTGAATGTCTCACGCATCTCTGAAAATCTCACCCATGAGTGAATGTCTCACTCGCAACTGAACGTGAACTCACTCCCCTAAAAGTGATCATCTCCAACATCTCACCCGAATGTCTCACCAGAGAGTAAACATCTCGCCCATGGCTGAACTTCTCACCCATGACTGTACGTCTCACCTGAGAGTAAACATCTCGCCCATGGCTGAACTTCTCACCCATGACTGTACGTCACACCTGAGAGTAAACATCTCGCCCATGGCTGAACTTCTCACTCATCTCTGAACGTCTCACCTGCGAGTCTCCAGCTGACAGACGTGTTTAAGGTACGGGCTCCAGTCGAACCCGCCCTCGCCGCCCTGCAGCCATTTCTTCAACTCGTTCCGGTTCACCTCCAGGAAATCGGAGAGAACGACGCGCGTAAAATTCTCACAGCCGCTCATCACCTGGTACAGTGTGGGTCCCGAACCCACATCCACCAGGGTCTCGCCTTTAATTCCATCTGCGGGAGCAGAAAGCACAAAAGCACAATAAGACTGGCATTGGGACTTGAACCAACAACATTCTGACCTTTGTTTTAGTCCTTTTACTGCTAAGCTACATTTTCCTGAGCTTAAAGTAATTCAGTGTTTTCTTTCCATTCTTCTGACATCACAATGCAACTGTGAGCCATGACGACGCCTTCATCACGTTTCACAGCTTTGAATAAATGAATGTTAAAACTAATTCGATATTTTTTATACCTTGGATGCCCTTCCTGATACATCCCTCTCTACAATGCACTGGCTCAGTCTGCATGTCTTTGGACTGGAGCACCTTGGGAAAGCTTTGCAAACTCTTGTATCAATCAAATGGGAATGGAACCCAGGACCTTCCTGCTCTGAGTCTGCAGTGTCACTCACCTTCACCGAAGGCTTGATGGAGGCACTTGAGTTTCCAGGGTACGATGCTGTCAGTGCGAGTGAAGTCGGCCCTCGGCGGGGTGTAGTTGTACCTCAGATAGGCCTCGGGATCGAACCCTCGGTACGACTCCTCCATCGCTGCCACTGCCTCCCGTCGTCCCTCTTCGTCCTCCATCCTGGAGACGTCTCTCTCTCACCTCCACCTGCGCCTCCGCATTTATACCCGCGTCCAGGGTTCCTCTCAGCCCGGGGTCTCATCTTTTTTTATCACTTCATCTCCAGAGGAACAGGAAATGGATCCTGGATTCGGGCGTGAGAGCCTCGTTCACCTCGGGCAGCGATGGCATCGGCCACTTTTCGACTTTTACACTTGAGTTTTTATTCGATTGTGTTTCAGCTCTTCGTCTGTTTCACCTCGGGGAGGTTTGGATGGAAATCAGTAAAAATGTTCCACGCTAACATGAATATACAGAAAATTTACAATTTATTATGATTTTATTTCTTATTTATTTGTTTATTCATCGTCTTTTATTTTTACCAACAGGTAACATTTGATGTAATTCAGGGTTCGATGTAATCTGTTGTGTAGGTTGTGTTTGTTAATCATTTTGTTTTATTTGTTACTTAGGTCTCACACACACACACACACACACACACACACACACACACACACACACATATACACACACCCCTGGGCAGCATCATATTATGGATCTGATTCCAGCTTCACCCTGGAGGCGTCTCTGTACAGATTTCATCAGTACCTCTGCCAGATCTCCGGGCCCCGGATCTCATATCAGATCGTTTACTTTAAATCTTATACAATCTTTTTTTTTTGTGGTGACTCCTAGGTGACGCCAAAGGATTTTCCGACGCACACCATCGCAGAGAGTCGGAACTCCCCGTTTCCATATCTCAACATCGCTTGTTGGCGCTGTATTGCTGCACCCCTGGATAAATCGGAGCGAATCTGATATAAAAAACGATGCCAAATCACCACTGACGCCTCACAGCAAGAAGTCCCGGGTTTGATTCCTGGGTAAGGCGATGGAG
This sequence comes from Hoplisoma paleatum, assembly GCA_028565875.1. Taxonomy (NCBI): domain Eukaryota; kingdom Metazoa; phylum Chordata; class Actinopteri; order Siluriformes; family Callichthyidae; genus Hoplisoma; species Hoplisoma paleatum. The sequence goes on from JAOTRQ010000034.1 coordinate 20,189, forward strand.
CGGCGTGGGTTTCAGCCGGGTGCTTTGGGTTCCACAGCCACCTAGTGGTATAGAAACCGCCATACATCAGACTGAGATTTTGGTCTCGAAGTCCAACAGATGTGTTCCTACAACCCCCCTTTACAGCCCCCCAGGAAAAGTCTCAGTAGTTCAAATAGGGACGTTTATTACCTGCTATTAAAGCGTAAACAGCAGGAGGTGGAGCGTTTCTGCCAACAGCTTATTAGCATAATATCTAAATATTCATATTCTCTAATATCTTCTGATCTTTTGTGTAGTTCCGATGATTTAATTCTATAAAAAATGTAAAGTAATGTTAGAATATGAAACATGTTTGTATGTGATTAATAATGAATCTTGTTTTTTTTTTAAATAAAGAAATGAAGACGAACAGAATGGATGTTAATTATTTAATCAGAGATCAGACAGAGGGCAGCAGTGAGTTACATAAAAAACAAGACGACCATAACAATTAAATCTGATAATAATTCATATATAATATCTTAAGCATCATAAATAAATTAAAGAAATGTAAAGAAAAAGAAATAAAAACGCTTTAATGTTTCATATAACAACTTCAGTCACTAAAATATCACTTTCTACTGCATTAATAATCAGAATTCTTATTAGTGTGATTGCCAGTATGGCAATCAAACTATTGTTATCCGTTAGTCATATTATTATTATTATTATTATTATTATTATTATTATTATTATTCCACCGCTTTTTGTCCGGACTACTCCTCCCGCAATTTTGAGAT
>JAOTRQ010000034.1:68439-80543 GCA_028565875.1 Hoplisoma paleatum
GTCTGTGTGTGTGGTTGTGTGTTTGTATTTGTGTGTGTGTGTGCGTGTGGTTGTGTGTTTGTATTTGTGTGTGTGTGGTTGTGTTTGTGTCTCTGTGTGTGTGTGTGCGTGCCTGCGTGTGGGTGTGTGTCTGTGTGTGTGTTGTGTGTTTGTGTCTGTGTGTGTGGTTGTGTGTTTGTATTTGTGTGTGTGTGTGCGTGTGGTTGTGTGTTTGTATTTGTGTGTGTGTGTGTGTTCCTATCTCTCTCATTGTGTGTGTGTGTGTGTGTACATGTGTCTTTGTGTCTGGGTGTGTGTGTGCATCCCTGTTTCTGTACGTGTGTGTCCTTGTTTGTGTGTTTGTTTCTACGTGTGTGTGTGCCTGCATGTGTGTGTGTGTGTCCTTTTCTCTCTCATTGTGTGTGTGTGTGTGTGTGTGTGTGTAGGTGGAATTCTCGTACCCCCCTCTCAGTGATGAAGGTCATGACAGCAGTGTTTTACCCGCTCAGTGGAAGTACCTGCCATTCCTGGCGCTGCCAGATGGGGCGCACAACTATCAGGAAGGTAAAACCCAGTATTACAATAATAACTGGAGTTACAGTTTACAGGATAGTGGCCAAAACTGGTACTGCAAGAACATCACATTTAAAACACTGTCACATCTGTGCATTAACATCTATAATATAATAATAATAATAAATAAATAAATATATTTATATTAATCATTTTATAATTTATACTTGTTTACAGACACGGTTTATTTCCACCTGCCGCCGCTGAGCGAGGAGATGAAGTGTGTGTACGGTGTCTCCTGTTACCGACAGATCGAAGCCAAGGTCTCCACACACACACACACACACACACACACACACACACACACACACACACACACACACACACACACATTACCAGTTCGTTTTAATACCCACTGGGTTTGTTGTTCGGAACGTGGATGAGTCCAGATGTGTGTTAGAGTTCAGAAGGTCGCTAGTTCAAGCCCCACTATCACCAAGTTCCCACGGTTGGGCCCCTGAGTGCTTGTGAAACGCTGAACATGTCAATATAATATAAAAGTATTTATGATTCCATTTTTATAAACTATAATCTATCATTTCTATAAACAAATAAAAGTTCTGTTCTAAAAGCTATTTGGCTTCGAATCAAAAGACTCGATTTCAACGAGTGAATCGGTTCGTATCGATTCTTGGCGAATCGTTTGTTAGACGCCCGTCGGTCTCTTTTTCCTTTAGGCTCTGAAGGTGAGACAGGCCGACGTGACCAGAGAGACGGTGCAGAAGAGTGTGTGTGTGCTCAGCAGGCTGGTGAGTGGTGCTATCACACCAGCGCCGAGATCTCTTTGATATAGGGTGTGATTACAAGTGTGTGTGTGTGTGTGTGATTAGCCGCTGTACGGCCTGATCGCAGCCAATCTGCAGCTCATCACTCACGCTTACTTTGAGGAGAAGGACTTCTCTCAGATATCCATCCTAAAGGTAAACACACACACACACACACACGACTCACACACTGCACACACACGTCTTGCTCTATTTCTTACTCTCTCTCTCTGTCTGTGTGTCTGTCTGTGCAGGAGTTGTACGATCACATGAACGGCTCGTTACGGTTCACAACGCTGGAGGGATCACAGCTTTATCTGGGTAAGTCCATCATGCCGGGTTCAGACAGACAAGCAGATAGACAGACAAATACAGATAGACAAAAAGACACACACACACACACACACACACACAGACAGACAGACAGACAGAGATTGATCGGTACGTAGGTAGACAAATTAATACACAGACATGTGGACAGACAGACCTGAGTTAACCGTCTACATGGATTTATTTGTATGTTATTATTTGAGGTTTGTGTGTGTGTGTGTGCGTACGTGTGTGTGTGCAGGACTCTCAGCTCGGGATCTCATCCTGCACTTCAAACACAAGGTAACGAACCGTCTTCCATCACGAGTGAGAGTGAGACAGGTGATGTGATTCCGGGTCTCATCACTGAACTGATGGTTGCAGGTTCTGATCCTATTTAAACTCCTCCTGCTGGAGAAGAAGGTTCTGTTCTACACCTCACCTGTCAGTAGACTAGTGGGAACCCTGATGAGCCTCCTGTCGCTCTTCCCAGGTCAGTACTCATGTACTCACTGCTGCAGGTTGTTTACTCTCGTTACAGCCCATTGGTTGGGATTTGAACCCACAACATTCTCAATGCAAGAATATGAAACGTTTTCTGCAGGTGGATGAGATTCGGTACTTTGTACTGACAGTATTTAGAAACTTTTTTTCCCAGAATTCCACTGTTTGTTTTGTAGGTATGATCGAGCACGGCCTTGCTGACTCCTCCCACTACCGTCCCATAAGCAGCCAATCAGACAGTCCGGATGTGGTTCTGAGCCCAGACGCCTCGGAGAACCTGGAAGTCTTCAGCACCGACAACAAAACCCGAACGGAACCGGAGCCTCAAGGCCACGCCCACGCCGACTCCAGCTCTCCTGATTGGCTGGACAGCGAGTGGGAGAGTCTGGACACCAGTATTCTGGAAGAGGAGGAGGCGGAGCAGGAGCAGGGAGGAGGAGGAGGAGGAAGAGGAGGAGCTATCACAGTTCAACCCAAATCCTCCAGCACGGACACACACACTACACACACACACACAGCACACCAGCACACACACACGTCACCGTGCAAGGTGGATCAGTATGGTCTGCCACCCGCCATCTTCACTAAGGTACGCACACGCACCCTCACACACACACACACAAAAAAAAGACACACAGCTTCATGTTCTGTGTGTGTGTGTGTGTGTGTTTAGGGTTACCTGTGTTTACCGTACATGGCCCTTCAGCAGCATCACCTGCTCTGTGATGTCAGAGTTCGAGGGTTTGTCGCCGGGGCAACCAACATCCTGTTCCGTCAGCAGAGACACCTGAGTGATGCCATCGTGGATGTGAGTGTTGTTTACTGTAATTATATTTGCATAAACACGAGCAGAAACGATATTTCCTGTAGATACACGAACACTAGCACAGGCTGAAGTTATAACCACTGTCATTACACGCTTATAACTACATTCATATAAGCACCAGCAGAACTTACTGTACATGTTTACTGTAATCGAGGTGGAGGAAGCGATGATCCACGTAGCCGATCCGGAGTTACGCCGCGTCCTGAGCCTCACGACGGCCGACCTGCGTTTCTGCGACTTCCTGCTGAAGAGCGTCTCTGATCACACAGAGGACGTCTTCCTGGACGGGACCGGCTGGGAGGGTGGAGACGAGTGGATCAGGGCTCAGTTCACTCTCTATACACACACACTGTTTGCATCGACACTACATAAAGGTACACACACACACACACACACACACACACACACACGTTTGCAGTTACAGTTCGTGTCCACATACTTTTGTTCTGTTTCTTAACAGAAAGTGAAAAGCTGCTGGCCGATTACGGTCCCGCTTTCATCCCCGCCTGGAAGATCACACACAACTACAGGGTGTGGTCCAGCACACACCAGCACACCATGACTGAGATCACTCCGGGGTAACGTCCCAAATCACACCCAGAGACTTTTCTGTACCTCTGCAACATTTAGAACACATCCAATCTTCTTCTTCTTCTTCTTCTTCTTGTTTGCAGTCACCCGTTTCAGGGTCAGTACAGCGTCGCCGACGTGAAGCTGCGTCTCTCACAGTGAGTTCTTTTTACACTTCTTGGTGTCGCCTTAATAATTCTTTATAAAAAGTCAAACGTCCATCTGACATTTGAATCAAAGAACATTTCTGATTAAATAATTTACACAAATGATCACAAACAGCCCAAATATCGTCCATATGTGTCTTGCTGACATGACCTCAACAGCGCCCTCTCTCCTCCTCTCCTGTGTGTGTGCGTGCGTGCGTGCGTGTATGTGCGTGTGTGTGTGTGTGTGTGTGTGCGTGCGTGCATGCGTGTGTGTACAGTTCAGTACAGAACAGTGAGAGAGGGAAGAGACTGGGCAGCGCCGTTCTGAGCACCAGCAGGTCTGTGGTACAGACGGGTAAAGCTGTGGGTGAGGATCACGGAGCTCTTCCAGTTTATTTCTATTTTTTTTGTGACTTATGAGAATAAAATATCATTTTTAGACAACAAGATGTCAGTAACCGAAAACATTTGACATATTTTACATTTAAATTTTTAACTACAGGTTTAGTAACTTGGATAAAAATGAATTGTACTTTAAATTCGTCACTTTATTTACTATATTTACCATAAATATAAAAGATAAATATGATATTTTATAACATTTATCCGTCCGTGGCGTGTTTACGGTTTGCTTCTGGTTCCAGGTCAGTCTGTGGGCGGAGCCTTGAACAGCGCCAAGTCTGTGATGTCATCGTGGTTCTCGACCATCGCTCAGCCGGCGTTGGTCTCGAACCCTCAGTCTTCAGTGGCCGAACAGTGACCGCCGCTTCATCCACGGTTGCTCTTCTTACCAATGGATTAAACACACTACAGTCTGACCAATCAGCATTCAGCTCCGCCCCATTCGCATCTGTGTTCTGTTTTATTTTGTGATGGGATTTTAAATAATATAAAGTCTTATATATTAAAGTCTGATATAGTAAATATGATTCTGCTGTCCGGTGTGACTTGTGTCTGTCTGTCGTTTTAACCGTCTGTCTACACTGTATGATTAAAAGTATCTGGACACCTGATGCATCATCTCATCCATAATTATATTTTCTACACAGTGTTAATAAACTTTCATTATTATGGTAAAAATGTTTGTGTCTGTTTAGTGAGGTGAGGTCAGGCAAAGATGATGGACGAGTATACCAGACTAAATTGGTGTTGGGGTCTAGGTTTAGGCCTAGGTTAGGGGGTCAATCTAAGTTTTCTCCATTAGACTTTGTGCTCCAGGGTCTGTGGGACCGGTGAACATTCTTTCGAGAACTGCAGGTTCATCCTTGATGAATCTAAATAGTTCTTATAATAAATATTTACACGTTCTGCATTTAGCAGACACGTTTTAGACTTTACAACACATCTGTGACAATGAGTAGTTTTACATTCATACAACAAAAGATTTATCAAATTCAGTCAAACACAAAAAACCTTGTGTGTAAATGTGCGTCTCTGACAAAATAAATTCTTTTTGAAAAAGAAAAGCGATTATGAGGTGACTTTTATTTTGAAACGAGTGACTCTTATAATTCACACGAAAGTAATTTTCTAGCTTCACTTGAGTTTAGTTTGCAGAATGGCGGCTACACTGGCTTCAAACCCTTCTCAGTTATTACCACTCGGTAAACGTTTTTATAATTATTATATTTAAATATATTTTACAGAACTTGACAATATTTTAATGTAACACACTTTTGTAAAGACGTCATTTTAAAATGTTTATTTAAACGAGTTATTCGGTAACATTTATAGGTCGTGTCCTAAATCGCTCACTTCAGTACTTAGTAGTGGACTTGAATATCGCGCTTTTATTCAGAACCGTGAACACTGCGTAGAGCACTAGCGTGCGATTTGGAACACAGCCTTAAGCTCACATGCCGCAATGGAAGTAAATACATTTTTAAAAGGCGAATGAACTGAGATTATTATTATTAATCTGTCGTATTAATTAATGAATTATATTGTTTTACACACAGTGGACTGAATCATCCACATTTAATCTAATCCGTCATGCACATTAACACACACACACATAAGTATACCCACGAGGGGGCATTAGTGAGCACACACGGCCGTTTCAGTTATGACCTGTCAGCTTTAGGAATCGAACCGGCAACATTCCGATCATAAGCCCGGTTATCTAACCACTGGAAACACACTATTGGACCCCTGAGTCCCTGATTCTTGGACACTTTGAATAAAACTGTTCTTCAGTAGAAATTTAAATTCTCCATAAACTGGTTTTGTGTGTGTGTGTGTGTGTGTGTGTGTGTGTGTGTGTGCTCACTTGTTCATTTGCAGAGCTGGTGGATAAATGTATCGGCTCCAGAATTCACATCGTGATGAAGAATGATAAAGAGATCGTGGGAACGTTACTGGGCTTCGACGATTTCGTCAGTATCCTTACAACAGTCCTAAAACACCCGACATGTTTGGAATGTTCGAGCTGCTTCACAGTTCACCAGGTTTCTTCTTTCTTTTCTGGTGGACTGTAATGAATAATAATAATAATAATAATAAGAATGTGTTTTTCATGTAATAATGCTGCTTTGTGCACTCACATGAAAGTCCCAGCAGTTGTTAAGGAATTATGATCAAAACAAAATGTGCTAGTGTGTTAGATATTTTAAATTGGTCGTTTTGAGGTCTTTGACTCGTGGGTGATCAGACATGGTGCTGGAAGACGTGACGGAGTTGTGCGTATATTTTAACACATTCATGAGTGTTTGTTTTTTTCATGAACAGTTGAAGGTTTAAAGATCTCGTTTTGTTTGGTCTGTACAGCGAGATCACGCCCGAGGGGAGAAGAATAACCAAACTGGATCAGATTCTTCTCAACGGGAACAACATCACCATGGTACGTGTGGGTTGAGGGCTGCGTCCCGAACCACATCACGCAGGCCACAGGAAAACTGCTGCTTTTTATAAAAAAATCGTTTTTTTGGTCCTCCATCGATTGTGACTCGTTGTGGTTTAGAATATAAACTTGATCACCGTGGTGCTTTTATACACTGATACAAATCAATGAATTCTCCACATCGAACCAGAGCTGTGCAGTGAAATACACACCAGGGGTCATTAGCGAGCACATGTGTCTGGACCGGTGGGCGTCGGTTTGGGGGTTCGGTTCCTCACTTAAGGGCACCTTCAGTAGACTTTCGTAATCGAACCGACGACCTTGTATTCACAAGCCCAGTTCTCTAAGCACCGGGGCACGGCAAAATATTTGTTGGGGTTTGTTTGGAAAATATAAACAATTGAGTAAGTTGTGTTTTTTTTGTGTTTTGCAGTTAATTCCAGGTGGTGAAGGACCAGAAGTGTGAAGCGTCCTGATTCATCGTATTTTTATTTTTTAATAGGTCTAATTTTGTCTTTTTTTATAAGTCTTGTTTGAGTTTGTACAAAATCTGATTTCTTAATGTACACAGTGTGAACATGTTCAATTTAATTCAGTTTGAAATAAAGAGTGAATACACACACATTATATGTTACAGGTTTTTAAATTGGCTGAGTTTACGTTGTGGTTGCCAGATTGTTTAATGCTTCTGTGTGGATTTTTAACCGACTTTGGCAACCCTGCTATTACCTCAGCATTTTACATACGGGATTTTAGTGGTTGTTTATTATTTTCTCAGTTACGGGTGTGTTTTTAAATCACAATTCTTAATAAAAAAACAAAATTGACTTCAAAAGTGGTTTTGTAAACAGCGGCACCATGTGGACAAACAAGTGAAGTGTACGCAAACACACAGACGATTTACAGGTTCGAACACGTGTCCCGTGGACCCTAAAACTGCACCACACCCTTGACCTGATGAAACAAAACACAGAGGCTCACGGGATCATTTTTAATATTCAAGTTGATTTATTTTAATGTGAATCTGATGAACAGACTGTGGATATGAATGATGTAAACGTGCAAGTCCAACGTCCAACTAAAACAATGATTCTTCACGAATGTGGGGAGGGAGGGAGGGTGACGTCCCCACCCCTGTCTCACCCTCCTGTCTCACCCCCTCTCAGTACATGCTGGGTTTCTCTTCTCCTTTAGGTTTCACCACCTTCTCCAGGTTCTTACTGATGATGTCGTACAGCTCCGCCTGCAACCCCCAAAAACCAAGAGATGAATTATTAATCACCGGTTATCATCCTGATCAGGGTGGCTCCAGCACCTCAAAACCACGACGCTGCAGTGTCCAACACACTGAACTAAATTACCATCTGAGAACATTCCTGAAACGTTTACTGGTAGTTGTAATAATAGAACACAATATGTTTGTTTTATATTATGAGGGTAAATTTCTTTTAAAAGAAATGTTGTTCACCATTGAGATAAATTCATGTTGAAACACACGTTTACACACACTAGGGGTCAGTAGTGCCCAGAGAGCAATTAGGCACCATACTCAAGGGCACTTCGGTCATCACTTGTCGAGTCTCTGAATCAAACTGGCAACCTTCCGATCACAAGTCTCGTTCTCAAACCACCGGGACACGACTGACCTCAATAATGTATAAGACATAAAATAATTTAGTTATGACGAGTTATAATAATCATATAAACGTACATAATAACCGCGGATGTCAAGTAGGATGATTCTGATCTCGTAGTACGCGGCTTCATCTTTCTCGTGAACAAGTGAGCGATAATCCATCTGTTATTACACACAATGAACACATGAAGCATTATTAAGATGCTGAACTAAAACAACCTTAAGAATTTAACACTCGGCAGCTGAATCTCTCACCACGTGCATTTCTTTGGAACCTTTGGCCACAGCGTCGCCTCTCTCTGTAAAATATCTGTAAAAGAGAAATCAAATAAATCAAATGTGGAAAGAAAACTGGAAACTTTGAACACTTAAAAAAAAAGTATATATATATATATATATAAGTAAGTATTTAGGGGTCCAAAAAGAAATGTACAGATCCACCGAGTTAATGTGATGATTTGACACAGTAATGAAGTGTCAGTACTTGTTTAGGTTGGTCTGATATCCTTCCAGTTTAGTTTTTACAGCAGTGATTCGTTCCAGGATTTTCTCCTGTAAACACAAGAATGATCATAAATATGCGGACAGGGCAACATTCACAATGAATTCACAAGAGACTTTAATCCGATTAAAAAGCATGAAGATTTTCAGCATCACCAATTAACCTCACTGCATGTCTTTGGACTGCACACCCTACAATTCTTCACTCTGGCTATGGCGTTTAGGATATGTTATAATTATAAAGAAAACTGCATCGAAAACCTGAACTGCAACTCCGAAATCGTTTCCATCTTCTATTTTAGGAATCAGTAGTGAAATCCAGCAAGAAACCTGTGCAAAAATTCGATTGAAAGAAAACATGTTAAATACAAAAACAAAACGTTTGAATAAATTTAGAATAATTAATTGTTTCTCTCACAGTGAGGCAGGTTTCTTTCAGTTGGAAGATCTCAGGATTCACCACATCCAGCAGCTTCATGATCTTCTCGTTTCCCTTGATGAAACCACATTTCGGTCCTGTGCAAGAAAACATATCAGATATCATCTGCAAGCAAACCCGAGCTTTAAACGAAACTCTCCGACATGCCAGACTGGATTACGTTTCTTCTTCTTGTCTTCGCCATCCTTATCCGTCTCCATTTCCTGATGTGAAGAAAAGAATCAGTCAAAACATCATTCTTCATCACTAATGGAACATGTTAAAGTTCTGAGTGGTGCTCACCTCGTCCTCTGGGCTCGGGGGGTCAGGTATCGGGATCTCAAGGGGCGCATGGAGGGACGAGAGATCAGAAACATTCAAATCCTTCCCCTGTTTAAAAAATATAATACAATTGTCGAGTTAAAGATCAGAATCTTTGGGGATTTGATCTTATGATTTCTAAGTGTGTGTGTGTGTGTGTGTGGGGTGGGGGGGTGGGGGTAAACAGACGTCAGACCTCAAGCAGTTTTGCCAGATGAGTGATTTTCTTTGGAATCTGAGTTGAAAATAAATCTTCCACCTGAACATAAATAAACAACTTTAATTATTTACAGCACAAAATCCTCAGCCATCATGTAAAAATACACACGTGTATTACATATAAATATACAAACTGACTGTCCAATAATATGTGCAGATGAGGTGTTAATAATAATATAATATATAAAAAGTTATATTATTCACCTTCTTATTCAGGGACAGACGGAAGTTATTAACCTGCAGGAGGAAAGCAGTTATTACAAATCACAAATTAAATCACGTATAAATCAACCAAGTGTCCAACATGCATCCATTTATGATCTAGTTTAAGCAGCATGGTGGGACACACAAGACACAGAGAGAACATGCAAACCCCACACAGAAAACCTTAGCTGGGGATCAAAACCAGGACTTCTTGCTGTGAGTCGAAGTTAGCAAGTCAACAGTAATAGCAATAATAATAAACGTGTTTGGTTTGTTTGCAGCTTGTAAATTAAGTAAAGTTAAATTTAATAGTCCAGTTTGAAAGGTGAAATGATGTTCAGTTGCACCTAATAACTCATTATAACAATAATAATTGGTTACATTAATATGTGGTCTTTCACAACCCCCAGGACGCTTCACATTATGAGAAAGTATGTAGTTTCTAGTATGATGTAAAAACAAATTTCAGCTTAAAGTTCTGCAGAATTAAAACTTCCGGAACAGCAGAGTCTCAAAAAAAAAAGATCTGAAACTTTGGTCTAGTTTGAAGTCTTTTGTATTGTGTAGGAAAGTGTTACACAAATGTACATTTACAGCATTGATCTTAAAGCGACGGACAGTAGCCTACACTGTACAGTCTGAGTAAAGGGCCTTGCTCAAGGGCCCAACAACCTAGCAGTGGTGAGTCTAGAACCAGCGTCCGTTGGATTACTAGACCAGTACTAGTACTAGTCAAACAGATAAACTTACCTGGTCAATTATAATGAACAGAAAACTAAATAAAGCTAAATGAATGAATTGTAGATGTTAGTTGAAGTTTGGTAAACCAGTGCAGTCCAGTTATTGTACTTAAGATTTAATCCAGGTGTAGTCGGGACTAAACCTGCAGCTCAGGTGTGATGATGGTAAACTGTCCAGATTAAATACATTTAGATCAAATTCCAGTTTAATTCAATCAATACTTGTTTAAGATTCTTTGTTCTTATAGTGATGAAAGTTCTAGTCCTTGTTTAAACTTAAACCCCATGATTAAAGCAGTACTGAGGCCCGCGATGACGAGGCACTTTGTTTATAAGCTAATTAAACTTGCACTTGTTACAACATTTTGGCCCTTTTGCAGAGATTAAAACTAAAATAAGTTTGATCTCACCTTGGTCTGACTCTCAGGACTGATCTTAAACTTGGACATGTTGAGGGGACGCGGGTCGCTAAACTTGAATAAAATGTGAATTTAAATGAAGGTGAAAGAAATTATCGAGACTTTTCCACTTTTACTTTCACTTTCCTGTCGCTCCGCCTTTATTCAGTTATTAAAGACACACACACACACACACACACACACACACACACACACACACACACACAAGTTATCCACTACACAAGTGTATAACGCTCACACGAACAGTATTTATCTGTTTATTCATTACACACGTTTATATCAAGTACACACACACACACACACACACACACACACACACACACAATTATTTCATTTGTTTCATTTATTTCAAGTGTATAAAACAGTATTCATGCATTACAATAATTTATATCACACACACACGCACGCACACAAGAAATGTATCCACTACACAAATTTATTAATCACACAAATACACACGCTAAAGACACCAACTGAAACACACACATGCACACACAAAAAATGTATCCACTACACAAGCTTATAAAACACACACACACACACACACGCACAGTATTTATCCTTGACACTAGTTTATAACACACACACACAAACACACACCTTATCTATTACACTAGTTTATAATACACACACACACACACACACCTTATCTATTACACTAGTTTATAATACACACACACACACCTTATCTATTACACTAGTTTATAACACACACACACCCCACACAACTTATCCATTACACCAGTTTATATCAGCATCACACACTCTCCCGTTAATGTTAATATTAATCATAATATATTTGCACTCTCAGTACAAACACGTATACCTCGGAGAATCTTTAAGCTATCACTACAGTGAAGAGAGCGTCTGAGAGAGGAACCCTCACTGATCATTAAGATATAAACAATATAAAAACATTTGTGCTGGATTCCAAACAAATTCTCACCAATCAACAAATTAAAAGTTAAACACCAATCACAGTTTGTCTGCCACATAAAATTAACATGGTGGCTATAAATATAAAGATAATAGCAGCACAACACAGGCGTCTACATTCTTTCATCTTTATGTTGAGGTTTTAAATATTCTGCTCTTATCAGAAAATGACGGCGGGATATCGCGTCCCTCCGATA
>JAOTRQ010000034.1:130054-142901 GCA_028565875.1 Hoplisoma paleatum
TCTCCCTCTCTCTTTATTAATGTATCTCTCTCTCTCTCTGTCTCTCTCTCTCTCAATGTCCCTCTCTCTTTATTAATGTATCTCTCTCTCTCTCACTGTCTCTCTCTCTCAATGTCTCTATTTCTTTATTAATGTCTCTCTCTCTCTCTCAATGTCTCTATTTCTTTATTAATGTCTCTCTCTCAATGTCTCTATTTCTTTATTAATGTCTCTCTCTCAATGTCTTTCAAGTAATCTCTCTCTCTCTCTCTCTCTCTCAATGTCTTTCTCTCTTTTTTAATCTCTTTCTCTTTCTATGAATGTCTCTCCGTCAATGGCTGTTTCTCTTTCTCTCTTTAAACCAATGTCGCTCGCTCTCTCTGTCTCTCTGTCTGTCTCTCTCTCTCTCTCTCTCTCTCTCTCTTTATTTCTATCTATTTATTTCAATTTAAAACAACTTTATTGGCATGAATTACAGAACAAGTAACAGAGAAAATAAGAAAAATAGTAAAATTAATAACATGCAATACATGTTACACATGAATATATGTTTAATCTCTCTCTCTCTCTCTCTCTCTCTCTCTCGCTCTCTCTCTCTCTGGCTGTGGAGCAAAATCTGAACTCGAACCTACAACCTTCCAGTTGTCCTCTCACCCTGCCTATACTACAGTACATAAATCTCAGCTAAAGCGGTTAGTTTGCATCTGCTGCCATCTAGTGGTTTAAATGTAAAACTGCATCTAAACTGCATTCATTTTATCAAATTAGATCAAATTTAATCTGCCAGATTAAACCTCAGCACCAAAGCATATTTAGTACCAGACCCTGTACGGTTTTTATTTATTATTCCGTTTAGATTTTTAAACACTGGATGCCCTTTCCTGGTGCTAGAGATCTGTACCGGTGTGTTCAGACTCTCTACACTGGTGTGCAGCGTTAAATCACCCCACCACACACTGATCTTAGTTATGTGATGGTTAGAGGAGCCCGGAGTGTGTGCAAAAAAGAACAAATGAATAATAATGAATAATAAATAAATGTAACACTTAAATAAGACGAATGAAATAACTGAACGAAATGAATCGATCAATAAAAATAAATAATATGAGCAGAAACAAGTTAAGAAATAAATTAGGTGGCAGTAGTGAGCACATGTGGTGGCTACAGTGTGCAGCCCTAGTCGGTCGTGACCTGTCGGCTCTCAGATTGGAACCGACAACCTTTAGATGACATGAACACTCGGGCTGATGTTCAGTAAATGTGAAAGAAGAAGACGAGAGAAGAGAATTTACAAGTTTAACAAAAAATGTAACTTTTATTAATAGCTTTAAGAATAAATTGACTCAGCATTCGAATACTAATTTAACCTATATATTAATTTAATTACTTTCCCATAAACATTTTTAATAGATTTTCCAACAGTTTTTTTATAGTTTTTTTTGTTTATAAATAGATTTTCCTGTTTCGTTCCTTTTCTCTCTTGGGCGGATGGACTCGAGAACGTTTTTCTCTGCCTCGATGTGAAACTCTCTCAACTCGGTCAAGTCGTCGCCTTCGCTCGCTTTTTTTTCACTCCACAGACAACATTTAACACTTCCCTAAAATAAAAAAGAGACACAAACAGTCACATTTTACTTTAATACTAAATGACTTGTTCAGCACTTAGTTTAGATTCAAAACAACTTAATAAAAAGTAATAAAATAAGTTATATAAAGAATAATAATAATAATGAATACTACTAAACAACATTTTGAATCATTGACGGTCGCTCAGGGGCCCGAAAGCCGCACAAGACTGGAACCGGCGACTTTCTGCTCTTAAACTTTGTACCTTAAAAGCACTAAACCATCAGTATCCTAGCAACAATAATTCTTATTGTCTAATTTGCGTTTATTTATTTCTGTAGCATTAATCAGGTGAATTTTCTTGAATGTTAACATTTGTTATTAAAGTCAAAACAAATAGAGATAAATAAACACAGAGACATTTAGAGAACGTTTAGAGAACGTACAGACAACACATAGAGGGGTTTAGATACCTGTTTTTTTTGTTACTTGGTAACTGAGAGAGGAAGTGATTTAGGCTGTAATTAAACACAAGACGTTAGTGATGGATGCTGGGAGTGAGAGATGGTGAGACAGTTAAAGATGATGACAGACACGTGGAATCGTTCGTGAGGTCGATGAATGCATGAAGACAGCTTACGTACGTTTATTTTGTTTCATAAAAGTCATTGTGACTGAATAAATACCACATAAATATAATATAAATAATAATATAAATAATAATAATAAGATATGAATCCTCCGTTTATTCTCCACGACGAAACGACACTTTGAACTGATCTGGAGATGAAAACGAGGGAAACGAGGATCTGCTTGTTTCTAATCTTTATTCAGGTCGTGTTTTGTTGGATTTTTGTGTCGCTGGTACGAGTTCCCGCGCTCCCGAAAGCGGAGTCGCGATTCGAACCCATGCTGATGAGTCCGTTAGGGACTCAGTCACGTTCCAGCATAACTGTGTTAGCTGTCTGATATCTGTATCTGGAACAGAATCGAATGCAGATTCACTCATTGCTTGTTTTCCATCAGATGAGACGTTATTAGTTTATTTTATTCATCACATGATGAATTGTTGTTATGATGAAATGAGAGTGAGAATTAATCAGGTGGGTTTAAAATATATATAAATATATTATATATATATATATATATATTATATGTATCGTTCTTACCCTCCAGGTAGTTGCGGGCAACAAACTTCAACACCTCGTCAATGAGGATGACGGGGAAGGAAAGTTTCAACACCACCATCCACTGCTCGACGTTCAGGTGGGTCAGTTTGAAGACCATCTGCAGGACGACAGAATAAAACGTTGGTCGGAAATCTTCAGCGGAAGCAGAAGTTTCATCTGAAAGGAGGTTGTAAGAAACTCACGGGCAGAGGATCCACGTAGATGATCATGAAGTGCAGGGACATGGACAGGGTCATGGCGGACAACAGCCAGAAGTTACTCCAGGGTGGCATACGGATCAGAGACTGATTCTCAGACAAGCTGAAAACATGCAGAACAGGAATTTTATTACAAAACAAATCGTCTAAAACGGAATAAAAACCATTAAACCAGCAAACGGAACCCCTACAAACCATTAAAATCAAAACTAAACCTTGTGGGTCATTAAAGAACATTAACAAACCATTAAAAAACAATCCTAATGTTACCATACATTGCCATAAATTGATTTAAAATCCCCTAAAAAACAAAGTATGTGCATAAAAAAACAATAAAACCTTATGGGTCATAAATACATTCAATTAATGACAATAATATGTTAATATAATAAAAGGAACCATAAATAAAAACAAATATTACACAATTATAGGGCATCACAGTGCCTCACAGTCTCCTCACAGCGAGAGGTCCCAGGTTCGATTCCCCGGGTCGACACTGGGGGTTATGGGAGAGGGTCGGTAGCAACCAAAAGACTCCCCAAGGGTAACGGGTGCAAATAAAAAGAAAGTCGGTGTTGCCAGATAGGGGTTTTCCACACAAATTGGACATGTTTGGTTGCAAATTGCATGCTGCAATCTGGCAACCCTGCTGTGGGAATGTAAATTTAAACCCTACAGAATAAACGTTGTCTGAACGTTGTGTGGAGGTGAAACCGGACCTGTTGAGGGCGTTACACATCTCGATGGTGACCAGCACAGACAGGGCCATGGTCATGGGAGGAGCAGCCTCGAAAATCTCACACTCAACACCGGCGAAGTCCTCGTTTTCATCGTGGCACTGCATGAAGTGAGACTGGACGAGAGACACACACACACAGAAAGAGAGAGAGAGAGAGAGAGAGAGAGAGAGAGAGAGAGACGGGTCATTAGTGATTTCGTTGCTGAACTCGGGTCCGAGTGAACTTGTGATCACAACGTGGAACCTCGAGGCCTCACCAGCTGGTAGTAGGAAACATTTGGACCCTCGTCATCGTACAGGAACCAGTAAGCCGCGGCGCCGACCGTGGCAGCACCGACGTATCCTGTTCAACGACATCCACAGTGTGGGAACAGAGAAATGATCCAGAAACTCACCGGGTCATTAATATGTGGACACCCGTCCTCATTACATAAAGTTGACATAGATCACATAAGAACAGATGCAACGAATAATCTGGTTATTATAAATAAATCAAAGCAACCCAGTGAAACCTGCTGTCACCCTCTTTAACACTCTTTTCTCTCTGCCTGTCTCGTTGTCTATCTATATATCTATCTGGTGGTGTGTCTGTCTATCTGTCTGTATATTTATCTATCTGTTTATATATCTATATGTCTGTCTCTCTGTCTGTCTGTATTTATATATCCATATATTTGGCTGTCTGTCTATATATTTATCTTTTTGTATATTTATCTGTCTGTCTGTCTTTCTATCTATCTATCTGTTTGTTGGTCTGTCTGTCTATCTGTTTGTCTATACATTCATCTGTCTGTCTGTTATATATATATATATATGTATCAGACTGTTGAGGATTAAATCTGTACTGCGGGAGGCTCTCAGGATCCTCACCACCGATGGTGAGGTATCTGAAGAAGAGCCAGCCGGAGATCAGGGGCTCTTTGGGTGAACGTGGTGCTTTGCCCATGATGTCCAGATCAGGAGGGTTGAATCCCAGCGCGGTGGCGGGCAGACCGTCAGTCACCAGGTTCACCCACAGGAGCTGGACGGGGATCAGAGCCTCGGGGAGGCCGAGGGCGGCGGTCAGGAAAATACTGCCGGGTAGGAGAGAGAGGAAATGGTTACGTTTAACACGCCCCGCGGTTCCTGTCCCATCATGTGACACGGCGATGAGTCCATTCCTCACCAGACGACCTCGCCCACGTTGGAGGAGATGAGGTAGCGGATGAACTGCTTCATGTTGTTGTAGATGGCTCTGCCTTCCTCAACGGCGGCCACAATGGAGGAGAAGTTGTCGTCGGCCAGGACCATCTCAGAGGCTGACTTGGCAACGGCAGTGCCAGAGCCCATGGCAATACCAATCTCCGCCTTCTTCAAAGCGGGGGCGTCGTTCACACCATCACCAGTCTGTAGAAGGGGAGGAGGAGGAAGAGGAAGAGGAGGAGAACAGGGGTCACAAACTTTACGTGTCATAAATGTGCATAAAACAATCCGAATGAGCCCAAATGAAGCATAAACATGGATCATAAATAAATAAAAATCAATCCTGGTAAAACATTATCAGCCATAAATACATAAAATAAAAAAATATAATATAAGCATTAAGATTAAATTTATAAAAAATGAGACTAAATGGGCCATAAATTCATAAATAAAAATTAAAACCAATGAAAAGGTAGGAACTATAAATAATAAAAACTTTGGGGGAATTTTATTAGGTCAATATTCATATAAAAACAATCCCAATGAAACTTTATAAGCATAAATATATGACATAACAAACGTAATAAAGCCTCTTGTGCATATTTATAATGAAACAATTGAATTTGAAAGATTCCTGGGTCATAATTAAAACGGATCGATGTTGTTGTGGTGTTACTCACCATGGCTGTAATCTCATCGTAACCCTGCAGGAACTCCACGATCTTGGATTTGTGGGAAGGTTCGACACGGGCGAAGCAGCAGGCGCGGGTCACGGCTTCACTCTGTTCAGAACGGGGCAGGTCGTCGAACTCACGGCCGGTGTACGCTCTCCCGGTCACATCCTCATCCTCACCGAAGATTCCGATACGGCGGCAGATGGCCACGGCGGTACCCTTGTTGTCACCTGAGAGAGAGAGAGAGAGAGAGACGTGGACCCTGGTCCTGTGAGAGAACACCCCACAAGGGCTGCAGTATCGGAGATGCTCCACATCGAGTCCGATCGGTATTATGTTCTGTTGTTGACGTTGTTGTTGTTGTTGTTGTTGTTGTTGTTGTTTGGCAGAACGGCGTACCAGTGATCATGATGACACGGATGCCAGCGGCCCTGCACAGCTGGATGGAGCCGGTGACTTCCTTACGTGGAGGATCCAACATACCGACGCAGCCAACGAAGGTCAGATCAGTCTGAAAGAACAACAACAACCATCGTAAATATTTACCAACAACCAGCAAATTATTTACTCAATATAAATTACATTATTTACTGACTGATAAAAAATGTATTAAAAAATCTAGCAATCTGGTCCCACTGTGGTCTATGAGATGTAACGTAAAGCCTCCACAAGGGGGCGTTTTGTGTACAAGTGTACAAGGAAAACAAAACCCTGATCTAGCCTACATAGTGAATAGGGTGTGTGGATTGAGATGTTTGGGATTACGTGCACTATCTAGGGAATCTGGTTTGTGGATTGGGACATGTCCGCACTGAATGAGTGATGTTTGGGGTTTGTGTAGTGGACGTGGTGGGTTGTGATTTGGAACACGTACTTCATAATCAACAAACTTGGTGGAGTCGTCCAGTTTCATCTCCTCCACCTTCAGTGGGGTGTCACGGGTGGCCAGAGCCAGACAACGCAGGGTGTCGCGGCCGGTACCCCACTCCTTAATGATGGTCATGATCTTCTCCTTAATGGGGCCGGTCAGGGGCACACGGGTGGCGCCAACACGCACATAGGCGCATCTGTCGATCACTCCCTCTGGGGCGCCCTATTGGTCAGGTAGAGTTAAAGAGGCGGGGTTAGGAGCAAAGGAGCAAAGGCGAGACACTTGAATCAAATGGAAAGCGGGCGAGGGCGCACCTTCACGAACATCTTGGGGCTACTGTCGCCCTTGGTGGGGGTGCAGTAGACAGACATGGACTTCCTGTCACGGGAGAACTCAAGAGTGAAGTTCTTCTTCATCAGCTGCTTCACGACCTGTTACACGACACAAACAGTCTTCAGGAAACATCACTATCTAGGGAATAGTCTTTGTGGATTGGAACGTGCCCGATGAATCTGAATAGCCTGGACGACGAGGACTCACCCCACAGCAGGCGTTTGCTCTCTCCACGGGCGACAGGTTACTGACGCTGGACTTAAACACGTTCATCTTCTCCACCAGGCAGCACAGGGCGGTTTCAGTGGCCTCACCGACCTTCTCGTAAATCTTTTTAGACTGGTGGAGTCAAAACGATCAGACAGAAATTTATGTCATTAGAATTTTTACATTTCAATTTTGTGTTGCTAAATCATGGCGATAAAAAAAGGCCCATGAATGTAATAAACACGGACAACATCATGCAAGCTCGGCACAGAAAGTCCACGGGGTGACCTGGGGAATCAAACCCGGTACGCTGTCGCCACACTAATATTGATCCGGATCTGCTAGATGATCGGTGTAAAATAGATCCTCTGTGTTATGACGGATGAATGATAAGAATGAGTGTAAATGTGTCCTGATGTGTATCTAAGCAACGGTAACCGGATGTAAAGTGATTCTGACCTCATTGTAGTCCAGAGACGAGTCGTTACACAGGGCACAGATGGTGGACAATTCAACCAGACCATCGTACTGACTGCAGTCCACTCGAGAACCTCCCTTAGTCCTGAAGAGTATCAACAACAATCATTCAGTGTGTGTGTGTGTGTGTGTGTGTGTGTGTGTGTGTGTGTCAGGTTGTACTTACACTTCGCCCTCAGGTGTGTATTTAGAGCCGGAGATATCAAAGCAGTCCAGGCTCACATGATCACCGTCCACTCTATCAATAACGAACATCTGCACAAACGGGAAGATGTTTTAATATTTATTTAATCATACATTTCTGTCTTTCATCTGTGACGTCATAAGTCTGATATAAGGGCCGACAACACCCACCTTGGTGACACACATCTGGTTGGTGGTGAGGGTTCCGGTTTTATCAGAGCAGATGACGGAGGTGCAGCCCAGAGTCTCCACAGAGGGAAGAGAGCGGACGATGGCGTTCTTCTTGGCCATACGGCGAGTACCCAGAGCCAGACAGGTGGTGATGACGGCGGGCAGACCTGCACAACATCAAGATATTCAGGAAATAAATAATCAAGACATTTATAAAATAATAAAATAATAATATCAATAATAAAACCTCACAGCACATAAGCTGTGACTAAGATTTCTTGTTTAAATGGGGCCTGAAATGATTAAAACTAGTCTCGCTAAATTATTAAAACTGTCCGTAAGTTCTGTTGTGTGTCTCCTCACCCTCGGGGATGGCGGCCACGGCCAGGGCGACGGCGATCTTGAAGTAGTAGACGGCGCCGCGGATCCATGAGCCACCGTGGACGGGGTCGTTAAAGTGACCGATGTTGATCATCCAGACGGCGACACAGATGAGAGAAATGACTTTAGAAAGCTGCTCGCCGAACTCGTCCAGTTTCTGCTGCAGTGGGGTTTTCTCCTGCTCGGTGGCGGCCATCTGGTCACGGATCTTACCGATCTCAGTGGCCACGCCGGTGGCGATACAAACGCCGACGGCCTTACCGGCGGCAATGTTAGTGCCCTGGAGGGGTGGAGAGAGAAAAAAAGCATAGAATAAACCAAGTGTGTACAGTATGGGTGGATGCATGGATGGA
Organism: Hoplisoma paleatum; assembly: GCA_028565875.1. Classification (NCBI taxonomy): domain Eukaryota; kingdom Metazoa; phylum Chordata; class Actinopteri; order Siluriformes; family Callichthyidae; genus Hoplisoma; species Hoplisoma paleatum. The sequence goes on from JAOTRQ010000034.1 coordinate 138,558, forward strand.
TGAATGCATGGAAGGGATGGATAGATAAGTGAGTGGGTGGGTGAATGGATGGATGGTATGGATTGGTGAGTAGATGAATGGATGGATGGATGGATGGATGGATTGATGGTCTAGGAATACATGGTTGAACAACTATATGGATTAATAGAAGGATTAAAAAGACTAAATGGTGCAGGGGGAGCAGGATGGGTGGGTGGATCGATAAATGGAAGGATGGATGGATGGATGGATGACTCACAGAGAACAGCATGTTCTTCTTGTCCTGGTTGACGGCTCTGAGGTCAGGGACGGCATCGGTGTGCTTGATCACACTGACGGACTCACCTGGAGGAGACAGATGACCTCACAAAATGACCTGAGATTTCAGATTGTGCATCTGTAATTAATATCTGACGTTTTAATTCATTCTAAACAGGTCCTAACCGGTTGATATCCAAGCAACCGTTTATCCAAAAAATGGTATTCGTATGGCTGTTGGTTCGAGTACCCAGCACAGCCTGCTGTCCCAAGACTGTATGTCAGTTTGCATACAGGCATCTGCTAAAAGCCAGAAATGCGTGTGTGTCCATGTACTTTTGGCCGTAAGTCGTCTGTATATTAAGATGAAACCTACCGGTGAGAATGGACTGATCGACACGCAGAGTGGTGGAACGGATGGCGGTGATTCTGATGTCAGCGGGGACTTTGTCACCAACTAGGATTAAAAAAAGAAGATGTATAAATACACCCAGTTAACAGAAAACGTTCCCACAACTTTCACTAACGTTATGTAAACGTTTATGTTCAATGTTACGAGTATATCTCACTATAACGTTAGTAGAACGTTCTATAAACGTCACAAGGCCTTGATAAAGTGGTGAAGTTCAATGTCATATGTCAGTTATAACATATTCACAACTTTAAGGGGGAAAACATTCTGAGAACTCGACAAAAGAATGTTCTCAGAACCAAAATGTAACATTTTAGGAACATTCTTTTACATGATATGAAATTTATTGAACAGAATTAGCTTATAGGAGAAGCAGCAACTGTTTGTTAATATTCTACACTTGTTTTCACCTTCATTACATGGCTAACGTACTAACACATTAGCATCTTATAGCGTTCTTATAGGCTTCATAAAACTCGTAAAACTCTCATAGAGATTGTTTATATATGGTAAAGACATGCTACAGGCTCGTGTTGCTATGCTAACATGATACAGAGCCTTTATTTTGAAGGCTAATGAAATGCTAGTGTTAGCATCCAGCAGCTCTTCTGTTACAGAGTTATTACAGACTGCTGTAGTTGTGTTAGCATCTTACTGAGATATAATTAACCTTATTTTTATTTACATTTACACATTTATTAACTAAACAATTGCATCATTGATAACAACAAAAGAACCAGTATAAATGATTTTCTGATCCTATCTTAGTTTTATTTTAAAAAATAAGTTAAAAGTTCAGCTATAAACATTTTTAGTTCTGCTATAAAAATTCTTAGTTATACTATAAAAGTTCATCTTTCTACCATAAACGTTTTAAATTTTACTATAAAAGTTTAAAGTTATGCTATAAAAATTATTATACTATACAAAAAAATATTTTACTATAAAAGTTAAAAGTTCTACTATAAAAGTTCTTAATTCTACTAGAAAACGTTTATAAATGTTAAAAGTTTTTACTATAAAAGTTCTAATTTCTACTATAAAAGTTTATAGTTCTACTATAAACATTTTTCAATTTCATTAAAAACGTTAAAAGTTTTACTATAAAAGTTCAGAGTAAATTATATTTTCTTGATATTGCACTATTGTTGTTGTCGTTGTTGTTGTTGTTGTTTAGTTGTAAGGCAGAGTATAAAACGATGCATCTCACCGGACACTTCCACGATGTCCCCGGGTACGATTTCTCGGGCCTTGATCCTCTGCACGCTCTTTCTGTCAGCTCGGTAAACTTTTCCCATCTCAGGCTCGTACTCCTTAAGAGCCTCGATGGCGCTCTCAGCATTACGCTCCTGTACAAGTCACATTGTGATGATTAGCACGTTTTTGTGTTGTTGTTGGTTTTTTTTGTACTCTGCAGGTTCTTAAAGACTTTGTGAGGACTCTCAGGTTACTGACCTGCCACACACCCACGACAGCATTAGCAATAAGAATAAGCAGAATGACGAAGGGTTCGACGAAGGCCGTGACGGTCTCCTCACCTTCCTCAAACCAAGCCAGTACCTGCACACCAACAGAAGCTCCATCACCATTTGGAAATAAAAAATCTTTGACAACATTTATTCGTTGCATTTTCCAACACGTTTAAAAGTGAGGGTGAGAGGATCAAGGGCCTCGCTCAAGGGCCCCGTTTCTGGCTGCGGATGAGTCCATAACTGATCATAAATAATCAAAATAAATGAGTATATTTATTGAAATGAAAAGAATAAATAAAGTGGGTTTGTGTTGTCGCATTTAATGAAACCCTAAAAGCCTGTGGCTGAAGGTACCGGACTGTTGGACCCTTGAGCGCTTAGTTATCGAATCTAAACTTGGCTCACTTAGCATCACAATAACACAAACCTAACCGATTTATACAAGGTATCTTAACATTACACATATAATATTATTATAATTATTATTATAATAAAGCTTTTTAAAGTTGTAATAACTAATCAACAGCAAGGCAGCTGTGATCTAAATGTACCAGGATGATCTTTAGTTAAATAAATAAATTATTTATAAACATGTTTGGCCTGCTTTTAATTTGTATTATTATGTTTTATATTAGATATTGTTTGTGTTTGTTGACTTGTTGACGTCTCAGATAATCCTGGAGTTCAGATTGCAAACGCTGTTACACAACGTTATTGCAACACACACGGCTGAACCGAACATGTCGAACCCTGAACCCTGGGTTGTGGCCATCCCTCCGTCCTTTCGGGTACTCGTTCTTGGGCACCCTTTCCCGTCTTCTCTTGGTCCTGACCTTTCCTGAGAGATTAAGTTTCTCTGCCAGGCTCGAATCTTTGCTTAAAATAAACGCCGCGCTCTTCGATATTTGCCTTCTAAGGCCATTAGGACAGCTGCCCGGGGTGTAGGGGGTGAAGGGCAGGAGCAATCGATACCCCTGCATGTCAAACCGCCACTAAACCCCCCCCCCCTCCCCAAAAGAAGCAGACTTGTGAAAAAGAGGAGGCGCCCAAGACGTCTTGAAGGAGATCTTACGATGCGGTGACGATGACCTAACGACCGGCGGACTCTGATTAGTTCTTATGGAATCTATTTGAGGTGCGTGAAGAAAACCCCGCTAGCGGCTTGTGTTACACCTCCTATAGACGGAGCTGCTTATGCTTATATTGGCAAAAAGAAAAGATCTTATAGCTGCTGTGCCCGTTTGCCAAGAAGCGACACCATAAATGGTATCAGTGAGCAGATGTTGGTGAAGGAGATAAGATACAAGATAAGATACGACCTTGTTGATCCCCCCCCCCCGGGGGGGTAAATTAGCTATTAGTGACGGTTTAATTTCGGACCACGACAGTCGCAAACGAGGTGCAAAACCACCAAGTGCTTGTTTTAACACGCTGGAATGACCCTGATGTTGAATGTCTCGTGTCTAATTGTGACATCATCAGTACGATCATTGATTAGCCGATCGTTGTCGGGTCGAGAGTCGACCATGCATGGAGGCCTCTCGTGAGCGTGTTTACACAACACGACTAGGCGGCAGATACTCACAAAGGAGATGCAGGCGGCGAGCAACAGGATTCGCACCAGTAGATCTTCGAACTGTTCGATCACCAGCTCCCAGATGGATTTTCCTGTAAGACGGGGAACCAAATTTACCACCCGGTTCAGGTTCGTGCCGAGGTGATGGAAACGAAGGGACGGCAAGCGAACGATGAGACATTAAATCAGGAAGCAAAAGCTAGGTTAGAAAGAAGCTGGAAGCGGAACTTACCTTCCTCGGCTGGCAGCTCTGAGAGGGGCATCATGAAGAGCAAGTTATAGGAAAGAGAGAGAGAGAAAACAATTGGTTAGAAGTTTAATTTCAAGTCGTTGGTGCATTAAAACAATGTTGTGATACTTAATTGGTAAGAGCATTGTCATTAAACATTGATGTTTCGAATTTCGGGAGACTTTGGGAGATTTTGGGTCGCTAGGGGCGATGTAAAGCACATGAACTTTATGACCTATTTGCACCGTGAACACTTGAACGTGAACTAACAAAATTTGATCTCCAGATCGTCCGTAAAGCTTTTCCCCCCATGGTTGTGTTTCCTTCATCGTAATTCTGCAATGCCAGCTGCATTTCTGTACACCCCCCCCCCCCCCCCCCCCTCCTTCCCCCCCCTCCCCCCCCCCCCTCCCCCCCC
>JAOTRQ010000034.1:180969-192190 GCA_028565875.1 Hoplisoma paleatum
AATATCCTGCGGGCGACAGCATGTCGAGAGCTACTGTGTACGTATCATCCAGACTGCGAAATGATGCAACACCAGAACTCGCATTAATGGTAAGAAGTTCCTTATTCATCTAGGGTTAACAACAGAATAACGACATTATAAATCTGAGATTTATTGTACTTTAAAGGTGTCGGTCTTTCATATAATGCGCGTTTTATTACTTATATTTAGTTCGTAACTTTGTATGGCTCTCACGGAATGATATTCTTTAAATATGCGGCATTCATGGCTCTTTCAGCCAAAAAGGTTCCCGACCCCTGGCTTAGTTGAAGCAGGCGATGGCCAGTCCGACTGTATCTGGGATGTAAACCGCTGTCATTTGAGCCTAACCGGGCCCAAAACATCGAGGGCAGAAGGACAAGGAAGGGTTAGTGAAACCCACACTAAAACTTGACCTTACAGCCAGGGTATGCAAAGCCACGTGCCGAGTTAACGATAACTCACCTGGACGTTTCGGGACCTTTTTGGTAGGCGTGTCCTTGCGTTTGGTCTGTACTGCGGGTGAGTACAGCAGGGCAGAAGAGGCGCTGTTCTTTCGGAAATGTTCCTTCAGACCTTTGATGGAACGATCCAGCTGACTGGAACGGATCTGAAAGTACACGTTCATGAAGTCTACACAAACACACACACACACACACACACACAGACAGACAGACACAGACAATCGCTCAATTACAATAAACACTCAGATGCTCCTGAGGTCATAAAATCTTTGTGTGTGTACCTTGGTTACGTCCGTACTCCACCAGCCATCCAGAGATACAGATGATGTCCTGCAGTACAGCTTCAGGAAGATGCTCCAGCGTGACCTCGCCCTCCAGCTCCTCGTCTCCACCAATCGCATCCAGGATCAGGACCGGCGGGACCGGTTTACTGTAGCGTGTCAGGAGCGCCCGGAACTCAGCCTCCAGCTGCTCTTTACCCTTCTCGAAACGCACTTTCTGAAAATGGCAGATAGAAAATGGCGTGTACTAATCAGATTTCAGTGGATGTCTAACAATCTCGTGGTCAGGCGTCTACACACTTTTGGCTCACTAGTGCATTTTAAATAACACAGTACCACAGTGTTGAGCTCAGGACTGTCTGGGTTGTTGTCCTGAAAATACTCCACAGCTTTCTGGATCTTTGCGACGCAGGCAAGGTACTCATTGAGTCGACCTGTGGGTCTGCAACGCATTCACAAACACTGCATTTCACTCACTACAGTACAAAATACACATAATACACACACAAATAATCCGATCAGTGTACCAACACACCCCTCTTTGATGATCTTGTCAGTATCCTTGGCGACGTGGTAGTAACTGATGACGTGGTCGAGGCAGGACAGCGACTTGTCAACATTCTCCTGAAGGCGCTGGAGGTTCTCCGTCTGCTTGTGAACCGGGATGATGGAGTTCTCAAGAGCCATGAGGCGACTCTCGAATGAAGATAGGATCGACACCTGGGGGGGGGACAATGCAAGTGGACACAACAGAAAATCAGATTAATATTTTTATTCAAAATAACTAGAAATTAAACAAAGACAGACACACAAAGAATGGCTTTTACGACTTACCATTCCTTTAGTGAGCTGGTCACTCTTTTCCAGATTCTCACGGATAAACGACAGTGTATCTTGTTCCTAAGAAGATAATCAAGTTTCAATTTGTTATTCATAATTCTCTATTGCATATAAACAAACATTTAAACATGTCGTTCAAAATATAATTCATTTAAACATTAGATAACACTGACATTTTTCATCGTTAACAAGAGCCGTGTGTAATTCTGCCACTTGTTACTGACAGTAGGTCTGATTGTGTGACATTTTTGCCTTTATGTGTGTAGTTATGTCATTTTTGTACATATTTAAATCCATAATTTGTGTAATTATTTGTTCAAACATAGATTACAGTATTGCAAGCCATAATCTAGTACTGGACAAGTAACAAAATGGTTCAAGACCCAATGCTGGGTTGTCGCTATTGGGCCCCTGAGCAAAACCCTTAACGCTTCATTGCTCAGACTGTAACTATAATGTTATAAAGACGTGTGTAAAATGCTGTAAATGTATAACTGGTATGATGACAATAAAAATGTCCTTTTGATGTTCCTCTAATCTCATTGGTTGATTACAGAAATGTATGGACACCTGCCAAGACTGCCGTGTAATCTAAAGGTTGCTGGTTCAAGCCCTATTTCTACAACAGCCAATTATAAATGCATATATGTTAATATAAACAGGAAGTCAGATTTCTCTTTCCTGCCCCATATTCAGGATTATTAACGAGCTCTTACCTGCTTCAGTTTCTCCTCGATCTCCTTCTTCCTAGCGGCCGCGTCCTCTGTAGGAATCATCTCGAATGAATTTATAAAAACCGACTAAATAAAACCGAACGACTCCAAAACAATCAGCTCACATCCACCATTTCTCCCTCAGACTATTGCGTTGTACTACGCATGCGCCAGAGTTTTAACTTCACGCATGCGCATTACGGAACAGGCGTATGCAATATTCTGTGTGTATTACCGCCACTTACTGGTATGAAGTGTGGTTCTAAATGTTTTCACTAATGTTTTTATCATAATACTATTATTGTATTTTCTTTTTACATTTTAACGCTACCTATTAACAAAAAAAATACTATTCAAGTCAAATTCTGTTAAATAATTTTGTCTTTTTCAAAAATCTTATCAGGATTTGTATATGTTTGCTCGGCGTTCGCGTTTGTGAAGTTCGATCCCTTAAAATACAATTTACAAAATAAAACAACTTGACGTAAGTTCTCCTTTTTATTGATGACGTGTTTCACTCTCAAAGACGCAAAATATTAATTAGGCTAAATAAGTTATTTAAGAGAGAGGTAAATTTCTCGCTTTGCATATTCAAACGTTAATTATGCCTCTTGTCCAGTAGATGGCAACGTTGCATCAAGAAAAAAAACTCCACAAACATACATATCAAACAAATCCATACATTAGTATAAATACAAATGTCAGTAATAATAAATCTTTTTTTTTCTTCTTGTCGTTTTCAGCAGCTTCCAGCATTCCACAACAATTTCAAGGGTTTTGTTGCTCTTGAGAAGCTTTATTTTCAGGGTGCAAGAAGTCTGATAATGATTTGTCGTGGAGGGAAAGACACACAAATGGAGAATTCTTTGTGCAGTGCCGGTTCATGATCCCTCCTGTTTGTTCACAGCCTTTACAAAAACAAACAGATGAATAAACGAAACAACAGTTTACTCGAGTTTAAATGGAGGGTAAAAAGATGATTTGAATCATCACTAAAACACGCACAAACCTGTTTAAATAGCTGCTTTCCAAAGTAGTTGCTCGCCATGTTCTTCAGATTGCTACTGGTTCCTACCTTACATCGAACGTACCCATAAAGATTAGCACACTGTAGGACCACGCCCATCAACACAACTGCCTACAAACACAATATGAACTATTTAATAACACACCGATTAACCCTGCAATAAAAAAATCCCATGTTTCTCACCAGCCATTTAATCTTGAAAGAAAATAGAGTGCTGAATGTAAAGATGATCCAAAGCAGAGGGCAGATGATCAGACCCAGCCAAAAGAGTCGAGCTTCTGAATCAGACATCAAAGATCCTGAGCGTTTATCTTCACTCACCTTACATACATTATAAAGCATGTTAACATCTGAGCTTGTACAAAAGAAATTATGTAAAAAATATCCTTCCATAAAAATAACCCTAATAATTGCATGGCTAAAACCTTATAGTCTGGCCAAGCGGAAACAGATTCTCACCCTCTCTAAGAATCCTGTACCTTTCTGGATTCAAACACCCAGTGACTGTTCCCATCTTCATCCACCTGGTTCCACCAGCGCAGTCCCACCAACAATCGACCTGTGATGTTCTAACACACACACACACACGCACACGCGTTACAACACACCAAGCACACCAGGTCACAAGACTTATTTATCATGTGTTTCCAACCTTGACAGTCCAAAAATCACAAGACAGGAGGAGGATGATGGTGACCATGCAGGCAATGAAGCTGCTACTGAGCAGCTCACACAGCAGGTACACCACGATAGCAGTCACACGGAAAAACAGGTGGAAGAATGATGCCACAGGGTGCCTGCAGAGACCAAAACCACACATACAACCAATACAACTTATACACTGTGACATCATGACATTGTGCATTGAACACTCACTTGATTTTGGACTTGTGTGAATTTCTTGGCATGTCATCTTGATCAAATAGTGACACTTCATCGTTTAAATCCTGGAAGTAAATCATTCATTCATCATTCATATCCTTTAGCAGATAAATAACTAGAACAAAAATATAAAATTAAATAGTACAGTATAGTATAGTGAAGAACAGTATAAACAAGTATGAATATAATTATTGTACATATGTAGTACAAAACTGCATGGCACAGATTATATTAAAGTATATTATATTGTAAAATAGTAGTGCTTTCGTACACCGACAGAAATCAATACATTAGTAGAAAATAATATAACAATAAAATAGTTAAAGATATGTTTGTATATAGAGATGAACAATCACATATCTTATACTTAAATGCATCATATTGGCCCATTGAGAGCAGAATCCCAATCCCCTACATAACGGACTAGGAATCTCTCTGTATACGTCCTTATTAGCACCCTACCTAGTGCCCTACATTTACTTCACACTTAAATTTGATATGCGATCGCGGGTAGCCGCAGTCATTATCAAACTATTTACGCTTAGAACAAGACGTCAGTGATTAATTACATTTAACGACTTGTTAATTATTTGAAATATTATTCAGATATTATACAAAATATAACTAAATATGTATTAGCTCACCATGTTTATCGGTGTTGTCGGTTTGACTGTATGAAACCAGCAGCATTTACAAAACCAGCAGACTAACTTCCACTTTTCAAAATAGTAGACTTAGATTATCCGTAAAAATCAAATTAAACATCTTAAAATTAAATATACGTATAATGCAACATACTAGTCTTGATGTGAATAAAGGGTCAAAATTTTAACGTATACAATATTGCAGATTATTCTCTTTACTTTAAGCTTTTTTTTAAGCTTTTATAATGACATCGATTTGCTGCCATTCTAATTAAATAAACATTTGACTGCACACAGTGCATTTATTTGTACTGTTTCTAGTATGTTATATTTACAAAGCTAAATAAAGTTGAAATTTGAACATTGCTTTTGCTCTACGCTGTGATTATTGATGACGGAGAGTTTAGATACAATAACCATTCCAATGCATTTACTTTGCATGTGTGCTTTTGCACAAGGACCTGTTTGGTTTCCCTTTCTTCGGTAGGTTTAAGTGCATTTCACACAATTCTTCAAAAGTTTTTACAACAAAGCAAAAGTGAAAACTAATGACACGAACAAATTGAACAGTATACATAAACCCCTAACATTCTCATTGTTGGGTTGGGAGGTATAGAAGCTTCATTATATTCTTAGAGACTGGTCAGACTTATATTTTAAATTCCATTACAAAGTTAAAATCTGAAGTCTTTTACAGAAACCTAAAACATTGAACAAATAAATGGTCTGCTAAAAACTTTACTAAATTTCAATCTAAAGAAACACCAAGTACCATCAGTGCTTCTTGTAGCAAACAGTTATGCTGAGCTACACCGTGTAACTTACACTAACACTGGTGGATAGTGAGTTATAGTCTTTATATAGAGATTTTTTTAGCATACACCTTGAACACAGTTCCACTTGTGAACAGGGAAGTTCAGGACCATGTGACAGCGTTTTGCGCATGCGCAGTGCAGTTCCCTCTTAGGGAAGCTCTACTTTAGTAAAGTGAAGAAGGAGCTGTAAAAACACATCTGAACGTATAATTTTAAACAAAATTCGGACTTATTCCACAAGATGGGCTTGCTTATACTCTAAGAACGTTATGGAAAACGGTCGGTGCGTTTCCACTCGGTTTGGTTTTTGGTTCTAGGAACCTTTTTTAGTTCCTTTGTGGTTCCTTTTGCTGAGTAGGTACCGTTCTTTGTGCCGCGCTTCATTCATGTGACCTCGGATTTAGTGTACATAAGGGTTTACGAGTACGAGTTCTGAGCTTTCATTCGTAGTTTTTAGTTTCATTGATTAATGATCATGAAAATTAATTATAAAGCAGTATGTTAGGTTGCTCAAATTGTTTATTTGCTCAAATTTTGAATTTATAATATAGTTTTATTCTTTCATTATAACAGCATTTTGCTGAAATTTTAAAAATATATTGTTTAATTCACATAAATGTTTTTTTAATAACTAGTATATCTAGCAAAACTACAACATCTACTTTAAAAGAGAACAGAGGATATAAATGTAGATAAAAAAAACGGAAAGGGTGTGACATGCTAATACGAGCATCTCTGATTGGTCAAACAGAAACTTAAAAAACACATTACAAAAATCAGCAAATAAAGAATTAAATGAAATAAATAATACAACACAGTAATTGATTCAACCGCGATACATAAACAGTAAAACAAGTAAGAATAATGAACTAATAATGAATAATGAAAATGTGAACTTATGTCAATAACAATTAAATTAATCAGAAATTAAATCTAAGTAAATGAAACTGTATTGCAAAAATGAACAAACCAGCAGCCAATAGAACCTTCCAGAATAAAAACTAAATGTCAAACAAAAGCCTGTTATATAAATAATAAAGTATCTACCGAACTTTATGTCAGCATTTAAGAAAACAATATTATTGAAATTAGATTATTAAATTGGAAATATTGATCACGATGGAGAAGTGGACAGATCATGAGGTGCAGGTGCTACTCAGCATTTATTCAGACGACGAAGTTCAGAGACAATTGAAGTCGGCTAATCGTAATTCCAGAGTCTATCAGAAGATCTCCTCTCGTTTAGCAGAGCTTGGGATCCATCACAGCGCCCAACGGTGCCGAGAGAAGATCAAAAAGATGAAACAGGACTATAAAAGAATTAAAGAATGTAACAACGTGAGTGGAACCAGTAGGAGAACCAGCAAGTGGTTCGAGTGTCTGGATGCCATCCTTGGAGCGACATCTGCATATTCAGAAATGAATGAGATGATGCTGGAAGGAATGAATGGAGAGAAGGATGATATAGACGAAAAAACATTTACAGAAGGTAAGTTACTTTGTTTAAATAGCAAGTAAAAACTTGCATACCAGCAAAGCTAGCACACCAGAGCTGATATCTTGAACACAAACTTGGCAGGTTGGTCAACTACATGAACAAGGATTGACATACTGGGTTCATACATGGTGGGTAGGTAGACCAGAGTCTCTCGTAAAGGATACAATTATGATCAATGTATTATACAGTGATCAGGGTGTAGCTTTTGTTACACAAAGATGTTTCACATCACACAACTTGCTTCATGCAGAGATTTATTTCGTAGACTCATTGTTGTTGTGTTGTTCTAGGTGAGCAGTTCTCAGAAATAACACACCCCACAGAGCCCAGTTATGATTCTCCTGCGACCTCCAGCAGCCCCGTCGCTCACCTGCCACACCCCACGTTCATCAGAGGTAACTTACATTGTCAATTAACATGTGGCATCTGTTGTCTCTAATCTGGCTAATATAGAAATCCGGGAACGCGCAAATAATTCAATATTTTATTTATGTAAAGACTAAAAAACACTTCTCTTTATTATGTAAATGTAAAGATTTAAACTGTGATTTAACGACCTTCCTTTTTATGAGCGGAAACATGAAAAAACATGCAGAGTAAAATATCATTTGAAGAAGAGCAGATCTGGCAACCGTGCGAGACTGTCCGAGGCAGTAGCAATTTCTGTATTCCTCACTTTACATTCATTTTATATCTCATCTTATTACAGAAAAAATATTTTGCTCTGTGTTTTTCTTTACAAAATTCACTTTGTTGACGTTTCTGCTCCTAAAAAGAAGGATTTTCTATCATCTGATAGAATCTTGATCAATACAATGACCTGCTATCACATGATCCGATTCATGAGCTCGATATTTGTACCTTCATTATTTGTTCAGCAGGCAAGAGGAAGCGGGATGCAGACTTTCTGGAGGCAATGAGGGAGATGGAGGAGACCAACCTGGAGATGTTGAGACAGGGGTACGAGCAGAGAGAACGTTACCTGCAGCTGCTGCTGGAACACGATGCCCGGGAGGCCGAGCTCAGGGAGAGGGAGTTTGCTCTCAGGCAGCAGACACGGCATCAAGAAGAAGCTTTTCAACAAGGGTTGCTATCCGTTCTCGATCGGCTGGTACAGATCATGGAGAGAAAGAACCCTCAGACACCCTTGGAGTCCCCACCACTGGACTAGAAGACTTGATACCTGATCATGAGCTTGTTGAAAACCCAGTTTCAGATACATGGCAATAATAAATTTATATATTTTTTGCGCTATAACAGAATACAGAATACTCTTCTTTGCTTTGCAATAGGAGGTAGGATTTTCTTTCTCATCTTTGTGTTCTGTTTGGTGAATACAGTGTACTCTATGTATGGACTGTCAATATTTTGTATTCCACCTGGATCGATGAAGATGATCATTTTGCTTTATTGTAACATGTGGCAATTAGGTGCAAATAATGCATAAAACTTCATCGAACACTTTATATGTCTTGTATGTCTTTATATGTCTTGTAATTTATATATAGAGGTTTTTTTTGCCTTTTGTCATATTGGCAGAACCAGCCATTGGTGGGTTCATAGTTTTGAACTCCATGGATCAGAGAGAGACTTTTTGTGTTGTTTTGTGTCCATTAAAGATCATAAACATGGATTTACAATAGAATAACCGTACTATTCACAAATGATTAACCTTTTGTTTTTTCTCGCTGCAATACTACCATCCACCACTGCATTATTACCTTTTGGTGTCCAATGGCGCATTGCTTTTACGTGCATCCTATTAATACCCATTTTGACATCCCCTTTCCATCAACCGGGTTTGAAACTGGCATTACAATGTAGTGACTATGATCTTGCTCCCACCTATCAGTGACAGTCATCAATTACTTTAAAATATCAACAATGATGTGTGGTAGACAATTCCATCTTTGGTATATTTGGCACTGTTGTACATGACCGGCTACACGTTAGCACCATTCGTCTGTGGGCCGAAAGAATGTTTAATCTGTGCTGCTGTGGTTTTCACTGCTGGTTGAAATAACAGTGATATTAAGCAAAAACATGAACCTGTGCACTAACTAAAGTTTCTGTTTACATGAGTCAACGTGTCCTTTACAAAAGCAGAACGAAGCGGATAAATGGCTTTGTGGTTTCATGCATCTGATAGTGTAAAGGAATAGGATACACTAATCTGAGGTGGATTACAAAAAACACACGCATTAATTTTACAAACGCATTTAATGTCAATAAAAAAAACGATACCCAAAATGTGATATGTGATATGATTCTTCCCAATCTTTTAAAACACATTAAACATTTGATCCTCTTTTTCTGTACATTTGGAAGGCCAATTACCCAGCCTGCTCATTAGTTTTCTTCCCCATCATCAATGCTCCCATTACAAGGAGGACGTGGGCTAACACACTTCCTCTGATACACGTGCAGCCCATCTCTGCTCTTTTTCACGCTGGATCACTGGATAGGCAATAAACTTGGAGGAAAGCATGGCAAACCAGCTTCGATTCATCTTTCAACAACAACAATTTTAAATTTAAATACGTTTTTGTTGATTTGTTGACTTATTTATCCAAATGTATGCTTTTTATCGCACAAACTATGTAAAACAATTTAAAATTAAGTCTAATTTTGCTGTTTAAAGTAAACATCAAAACAAACATGGATACCAATTTGAATCATCACTCTAGTAAATCAATTCTTTGCTGGCCCATGGTGCATCGTTATGACACAAGAACAGTATTTGTAATGAAGCACAGACCGAGTTTTAACAGTTCTCGTGAATCGGTCACATCCGCCATTGGTTTTGTTCATGGTGGAGAACACGGTGGTGGGCTTTTAAGGAGAACCTCATCTCCCGGCTCCACTAGCACAACCACATTCTCCTTTTTAGGAAGGAATACGGCAGGATACAGTGGCTCCTCCAGCTCCACCTCATAACGGTGCATGATTGTCATCCCAGCATCCAAACCCACACCGTAAAACGCAACAATGCTGCCCTCAAAGTCGACATAGATTCCCACTCTTGTTGCTTTCGGGACACTCAGGACTGTCTCTACGTCTTCGTGCCAGGCAGAGAAGGCACGCCCGTTCCACTCGATACACCAGGAAAAGCTGCTGCTAGTGAGACACGCCTCTTTAACGTCACCCTGGCGTGCTATACTGGCATACGTCACCCCCACATGAACGCCCGCTCCGTGTAGATCCGCTTCAAAATAATGCCGTCCAGAGAAGAAGTTTTGGACCGCCAGTGCCTGCTTGTAGTGCTGGAATCGTGCTGTTTGGTCAGGGTATCCGTGCTGCCATGGCGTGGTGTTGGTCAGTTTCCTACCATCATTCGTCACACGGAGGAACTGGTGCACCGTGTCAGGGTCGAAAGTCAGAGGAGACGCATCTGATCAAATGAGGAGAGAAAGAACTATTTTTTGAGTTTGGGTGTCTTGAACATACCTACTGGTAACAATCAATAACATCAATGATATATAATCCATTATTATTATTTAGCACCAAGTTAGAACAATGTCTATAAATACTGGGATTTATTTGGTGAAGCAAGTGGGGTGGAACTCCAGTGACCTACACAGAACCCCAATAAACTATCAACTTGGCCCTAATGCACATTTCTACAAGAGTGGAGGCTGTTGTAGCATGTAGATAGTTCGAGTATTTTACCCTGGATGCAACGGAATTCATGACACACAATATAATTTACTTCACAATATGCAAACAACATGACATTACAAACTAGTTTTTATTAACTTAAATGCATTTTACTAAATTTTGTTAGAAAAAAATTAATAACTTTACAAAAAGCAGTTTTGGTCGGTCCAAAAACAATGTTACACTATATTAACCTCCTGAGACCCAGACTTTTCCCTGATGTGCTTTTTTAAATTTCGTCTAGCTATTTGGGATTAGTAGGACCTAACAAGCATAAAAATTTAATTTTGTCTTTGTACATGAAACGTTTTTGGAAAAAACAATGTCCTCGTATGGAGACAGTAGGTCTAAAATAAAGAAACAATTGGCTAACAAAGAACAA
>JAOTRQ010000034.1:220386-230393 GCA_028565875.1 Hoplisoma paleatum
TTACACCATTTTGAAAATCGCGATAAAACCGTAATTCGAATTAACCGAATTAATCGTGAAAATCGCCCAGCACTACTACATACCTACCTAACAACCAACCAACCAATATACCTACCAACCAACCTACCTCTATCTATTTATTTAACTACCTACCTGACAACCAACCAACCAAAACATTCTCTCTTTCAATATAGTATCTTTAATTTACCATACACGAAATGTTTTTTGGACTGTGGGAAGAAACCAGAGCACCTGCAGTAAGCCTACACAGACACTGGGTAAACATGAAGACTTCACACAGAAAAGACCTGGACTAATCCACCTGGGGATCGAACCCTGGACCTTCTTAATATGAAGACACTTAGCCACCTTGTCACCACAATAAATTAATTACATTTATGATAAATTGTTCAATTAATTATATTAATTCAGATTAATTAATAAATATCACCCAGCCAATAACATTTGGAATGCCTGTCCCACGCACCAAAACAACACAAAAACAAGCCAATGATTAAACCAGTTAAAGCACCAGGACATAAAAATAAATATCTTAAAATGTACAGACTAGTAATCAGTAATTTTTTTATTACTGATTTTAAAAATGACAGGACACATGAATTAAATGTTGCCCCCCCCCATCAAACGTAATTATGTGAAACCAGTTTAAAATAAATTACAATCAGTTAACAAAAAATGTTAAAATATTATCAAGCCTGTGTCAGTCTTAGGGCATTAATCAGTGCTATATACAAATACAGCCTTAAGGTTTGAGGATGTGACCCTGCAGGCCAAAAAATATCAATATTTTTTGTCAAAATGGCGATCATGACAAAGCTATTTAAATGAGTACCAATAATATAGGGTGACCTGCTTTGTTGTTATTAAAGAAGAGGTGGGTGGTTGCTTGTGGACAAATATCTAATAATACTATTATAGAATTATTTCTGAGATCGCAGCCACACACGTCTCGTCAGGCATCAAACATCCTCGTCAGGCATCAGCATTTGAAGTCGAGATACCGTGTACATTATTTCTTTCACTCCGACCATTTCAGCAAATTAAAAAGCTGTCGAATAAAAACATCTCTCTCTCTCTCGGCGTGCGTGTTAATGCCTCACTGTGTGATGCCTAATGGCGTGATCCGGCGAGGCAGCAGGACACGTGCTCGATCATCAAAGGTAAAAGCGTCGCATCTTTATGAAAGCGGACGGAGACCGGAGTCAGATTTGTGTTCGGATTAAGTAAGTGCGTACTCATCGCGCCGCACACGCCGCCGTCACGCTGCCCATCCTCGCGCCTGCACAATGCTCGGCTTTAATGAGATTTGCGTGGCAGGATAATTGAACTCTGTTCCATTTCAAAGCAGTAATCTGCAGCACTTCTGCTGTTTGACGTGCATTACAGGGGGGATTAAAGTGTACCACCCTAACACACCCCACCTCATCCTGACCCCCACCCCCTCCCCCATTACCACTCACGCCAACACAGGACTGGATTTTCTTTTGTTATAGATATGGACAATTTTTTCAATTACCGCGCGCTTGAGAGCAGGGAACGCCGGCCGGGGTGTTTCGTAATGGCCGTGGGTCGGAGTTCAGCCAGCGGAGATTATTGCGGACAGCCGCCGGGGCTTTTATTAGCTACATCAAAAGGTAGATAAGCTATCAAAAAGAGAAAAGATGGAATAGAAATACAGCACTGGATGCGTTTTTTTAGAGAACAGTCTATCAGTTTATCAGCACAACAAGCATGTGTGTGTATGTGTGTGTGTGTGCTCCTGTGTGTTCCATCCTGCAGTACAGACTGTACGGTTCCAAAATATTCTTTTTTTTTGTTTTAGACAATCTGAAGCTCCCATGACTTCTAACATTTATACACTGGCTCTGTTCGAAAAACTTACTGTACAGATTTCTTAGACGCTCTTTTGCATTGACGTACCAATTGCATCGACGTATTAGCTTGCTAAGCTATCTGATGTGGCGGCACTACCAGTACCAGTTCATGACTAAACAATTTGTATTATTACGCCAGTATAATTTAAACTTGAATAACATTTTTGATAAGAGTTTTACATTACACATATACAGATGTACAGTACAACAAATTGTCTCTCTTTGCATATCCTAACTTGTCTGGAAATTGGGGTCAGAGCGCAGGGGGTCAGCCAATGTACAGCGCCCCCTGGAGCAGACAGGGTTAAAGGTCTTGTTCAAGGACCCAGCAGTGGCTGTGTAGCAGAGCCTGGATTTGAACCCCCAACATTTGGGTTTATAGCCCAACGCTCTACCCACTAGGCTACACTGTCCCTATTGCTGATGTGATAGTGTGTAGGCAGCATGGCTCACTAACAGATCCGTTGTACACATATTTATGTCCGAGTAGTTGGTTGTACGATTAAAATCAGTACAAGTCTCAGTTCATAATAAATCAGCTCTGAACATTAATATGTGGGTTAACCGCTCCATCTTTAATGGAAAATCATATTTCCAACATTTTTGATCTGTAAGGTTTTCATAATTAGCTCTTAAAGCTGGCGGCTAATTTGAGGCATTTAGTTTGAAATGCGCACAATTACCCCGAATGGAACAGTGTGCACAAGTGCACACTTTTCAGTCCGCGCATCCATTACAGGTGCATAATAAACAGCAGGGATCTCGACTGCATGGATAAGTGGAGCGCAGATCAAGCTCACTCTCCGCTTCCACACAGCACTTCATACGACCGCCATCATCTCGTCCTGTGTTCGTTCGTCCGCATTAAACACTTCCCCTTAATGTAGGGTGTGACGTTGGGAAACACCATAAACGGGTCACCAGCTACATGGTGGACACCAAAACAAAATGTAAAGTGAAGTATTACTACGTCAGCTTTGCATACATGAGTCGAAAATGGCGCGTCTTTAAGTATAATCATTTTAAAAATCAGTTTAATGCCAGTTCACTTTGAAAGTGAATTAGTTCACGATCATAGCTCACGGTTTATGTTCATCTTTTTTTCACTCAATAAATAAGGTGCTATTGTTAACCTGTTTTTACCCAACCATCATCATTCCAAAATGCAAAGAAATGAGTATATATTATCATCTATCACACTTATAAATGCGTATACCAGTGTTGAGAGTCAGAATATATTTTAAATACTTAAAAACCACATGGTAAAATCCTGAAGGCATATTCGGGCACCTTAAAAATCACAGAATATTAACGTTGAATCCAGTCCAGAATGTGGGCAGCTCTTGGTACTCAGCATCGCTGCAAACCGAATTAGTGCCATTAAATTCAGAATGAACTACTTACCATGTCTATTATCCATTTAGACTGATTTATGGGGTGTGATGGGTTGGTTTAAAAGCAGGCCGGGTACAGTATACACGGTGGCTTCCAATAGAAGAGTCGGAGCACCTGTCGGTACCCGCTGCCTCCCCTTTGTTTATGTGTTTATCTCCTCCTCGAGTGTTTGGAGTGGAGTGATTTCCCTGTTTGCATTTTATTTACATCTGGAACGCTGATTTATCTTTGTGTTTTCTGTATCCAGGCGGCTATTAATAATCAATCAGGTGCTTGTGAGTGAGCAGTTTGCCGTCTGCTCCGGGGTTTTGTTTTGTATCATTAGCCACATCTGAATAGAAACTTTAATGGAAAGTCTAAGTGGCACGATGGCTAATTGCAAGCTTTCTCGTGGACTCTTTTTCTCTTGTTTATATCAATCATTAGCAGAGCTGCAGGCTCGGCGTGGGCCTTGTCTCTTAAACGACCGTTTGTTTTAGACTCTGGGAGCAAGATGGCATCAATAGGCACTAAAGAAAGATCAATAAGCATTCGTTTATCCAGTCGGGCCGGTCGTCGTGGCTCTGCCACTTAATTATACGCACAGAACGGCGTTTGCTTTAATTGGTCCAGAATCAAAGCGCTGAAGTGCATGGAGTGGACAGATTTGCATATCTGACAGCGAGTCAGAAACGCCGATTGGCCCACCGTGCATAATGAAGCTGGAATTTGCAAGTCATGCATCTGAAAAAGGAGGTGAAATGAATGAAGAGCTTTTGTCAAGTTTCTAGGGGTTCACTTATTAATGGCTGCGTTTGGGAGTGTGGTGAGCGTCGACACAATGGACACAACTAAAGAATGAATGAATGGATGGGTCCTGCATCCCAAAACTCTGAGTTTACATCCAGCAACAAGGTCTTTCCACAAGGTGTCTGAATGTGTCTATGGAGATTTGTGCCATAACTAAAGCTGAAGAAAAACTACAGACTAAATATCACAAATATAAAAACAAAAATTAAATAAAACTGAAGTTCCATGTTAATGAATAAAATATCTGGACTTAATGAAATAAAGATGCCAAAAATATATATAAATGTAGTATTAAACATATTTACCTTTTTTAGCATCAGTGCTAAAAAAAGGTAAATATGTTTAATACTACATTTATATATATTTGATATTATGTTATTACATACACGTTATACATAAAAATGAAATAATTATTTATACTCACTGATATATAAAATACTAATACATAATATAGTGGTATACTTTATTACATTATTATTATTACTAATAATAAATAAATAAATAAACAAACACTGCTTTTTTGCAATTGTTATTACTTTTTTCCCATTTTTGTTATATTATACTGTAGTATAATAATTTATTTATATTCGAATTATATTATTAAAAACATTAATAATATTTTAATTATAAAAATGACTACTAAATGTTATTATTTGTGTTAGTAATGTTGTTTTCATAATAACATTTATATAAGTTCTAATAATAAATTACATTTACTATACTATAAACTCTATCTTTTGTTATTAATAATTACTGTTTACTGTTTTAAAAAGACATTCATTTAAAATTAATTAATTGAAATATCTATTTAAATATTTTTTATTATTAATATCAAATGTATTAGCTTTATAATATAGTTTTGCTAATATTCTATTTATTAAAATCATTACTGGTATTATTATAATAACTGTTTATCATTTTTATTAATAATTTAAATCGTTCTTATCGAGAGTTAAATTATTTTCTTTTTGGAGTCTGTTTTTATTTGTAGACTTTCGGTCACACCTGTTCCCCTCACTCTCATTCTGTTCCCTCAATTAGGAGGAAAGCATTTTTTGGTGGGTGCTGCTTATCTTTGGCCGGCTGCATTTTCACATTAGAGTTGAAGTACGGTTCTCCACAGCAGCAGCATCAGCAACAGCATCAGCAGCAGAAGCATCAGGCTGTAATTTACAGCCTCCACCATCTGCTGTAGCTCAGTGAAATTACACATAAACTGGTTAGCGGACACTTTGGCCCATTGTCTGTTGTTTTGATAATCACCCTTAATAATCCCCGGCATCAATATGGTCTTTAAACCTGATTTGGGGGGTTAATGGAATAAGACGCAGGCAGTGGCTGCATGCATGGGGGCTAATGTCATTAGGAATGTTTGCGAAGAGCCAAATTAAATCAGCCATAAATTGCGCTCTCGAGTTTAGGCAGAAAAGCACTACAGCCGTTCAGCCGAAAGAAGTGGCCTCCATATTTTAACCTCTGCTAGTAACTGCGCTTAAAATGGAGCGGAATAAAGGAAACACGGCGTGAATGGATGGAAATGATTATTGACGTGACTCTTACGCTTATACACAAGCTGCTCAGTGCAGGGGGAAAAAACCACTGTGTGGTGGAACACCTTTTATTTCCTGGACAAATATTGCTCACTTCCATTCAATTCTTACAAAAATAAGTAATGTCTTCATTTTTAACAACACGTTTATCAAAATAAAGAAAAGCATCTGATGCAGACGTCCCAACATCCTCCCGCTAATGATATATGGAACCCTGAATTGTTGGACAACCAATAGAAATTATTTACAAAAATATAATTAAAATAATTGATATTATATTTTATCTAGCAGTAATTATATTTCAACTGTAACTATAAACTACGAATGTTATTTTCGGTATTATTAGTAGTATTATTGTAATTATTATACATATTATTAATAACAAAAACAAATTAGTAGTATTTGTACAACGCTAATAATAACAATAATAACAAATAAGCATTTAAATATCGCTATCATTATTATTAATGCCCTAATGTCTTTATGGGTATTGATACTGTAATTATAATGTCGTTGCTGTTATTATTACTACTTTATTATTACAATCATCATTCTATCGTGTCTCTTCTATACTCTTGCCAACAATCATAACACAATAACTGTCGGACACCCAACATGGGCGTTCATTCATTAATAAAAGAAATTAATATGTAATGTCTCTTTAATTTTGTCTTTAGTGAAAGTGAATAAAGGTGTGTGTGTGTGTGTGTGTGTGTGGATTTTTTTGTGTCTTGTTTGAGACAGGACAGAACAAAAGAATCAGACAGTGTGGGTTTACTATGGGTTCATGTGAAATCCGGCACCTGTAGCTCTAGGTAACACGCCCTTACTGAACACGGAGACACATGCCAAAGGTACGGGTGATCACATGCCATCATGTTATCCAATAAAGTGCCAGTTCGTGAATCATATTCCAATTGTAAATGATTCGTTACTGTGAGTGGTGTGCATTTGTGGGTATACCATTACTGTCTGTAGGTATTAATAGTGCAGTCGACCATTCTCAGCAATGATACTAACATAAAGTACTAAAGAAATGACATAGCAGTGTATGTCCTGGTATGAGTGTAGCAGGTGTAACATTGTTATTGGGTTCTTTTGACTGAATAGATGACCGTTGATAAAAGATAATGAAATGAACAGATTTATTTTAAATAATTAGATGTTTGAAATAAAAATTACAAGCTACAAGCATTTTCTAACATTATATCTTGATCGAGCACTAATATAATTATTTCGACTTTTGACAGTTATTTATAATGTAAATATTATTCTTATTAATATTTGTAGGTATTCATATTCCTAAGAATTCTCTAAAAATATAATAAACTCTATGATAACAATAATTGAATAGTTGGAATGCTTAACAGCTAAAATATAGTATATACTTTTATTATCATTGTGTTTAATGTTAATACTTCTACAAATAACATTACTTTTACTTTTAGTAGTATTAGTAGTAGAAATAATATACTACTGCTAATATATTTATTACCTAAAATAGTTTATGACATTATTTATAACACAATTAATGCGATTAATATTATTAAACATAATGCATTATTAAAATAATGAAGAATGATTATATTAGTACTGTAATAAGTACATATTTTTATTATAGTTATTATCATTATTCATCGATCAATATGTCTGTCTGTTAACTGTTGTTATTATTATTATTATTATTATTATTATTATTATTATTATTATTATGTTGTTTTATTTAACTTTGGTGCACCCAACACTCCCGTCTGCATTCACAAGCACCTCATCTCGCCTCAGGCAAACGACGAAAAGCAACACACAGGGAGAAAGCGTATAGTCTTCCTTATCTGCCAGGATCTGAATGAGCGTGGAACAAAAGCATGGTGTCTTTTGATGCACGGGCGCATCACTCCAGGCCAGGTGAGTCCAAGGTGAGAACGAGGGAAACCTGCCGAGAGATTTATGACCAGAGCACTTCTGTTGAAATGTGAAAGGTGATGTCATTTCTGCACTCCTGGTTTAGCGAAACAAGGCCCCTTTTCGTGAGACTCCTGTGATATGGCCCGTGGCGCTGTACCCGAAAACACCATGGCGAGGCAGACAGAGACGGAGACGTCTCCCCGAGGAGAGCCGGGGAAAAGACGATACGGCTTTTACCCAGACGACCGTCGAGAGGAGATGTCACCGCTTAATGGAAACACTCGAGGGAGCGGTCCGAAAAAAAGACACTTACGACTACTTGTACTTATTATAGAGAAGATTAGAGCGACTTTGTGCGGTTCTAGGAAGGACAGGACGTATCGGTTCTCATATCGGGTGACAAAGAACATTGTGAGCTGTTGCTGTACTCCAAGTGGCGATACTAGGCCCTTGAGTCCTTTTATAACGGCTGGCTTGTGTATCTGTATACTGAGTTCTTAAACCTCATTTATTGCAAGCGCAAATGTACACAGGTACACAAATGGCCCAAAGTCAGTGGAGACCACTCTAAATATTGAGAACATGTCACCAGGTAGGTGGGTAAAATTCACATCTTTAAATAAATGTATTGATTTTGCAGTTCCACTATCTGACAGTGACCTTGGGTTCAGATCGGACTCCAAGAAGACATAGAAGAGCCACACACTTTGGATCGAGGGTCCATACACAGACATGCGGATGAAGATGCAACTAAATACGGTCCATTCAACTGATTGTGTACTTGATACTCGACACCATGTCTCACATGGAACCGCAATTTTCTGGGTAAACTTTCAGACACGCTCGGTATTTGAGGGGTCTTGTCTGATATATCAGACGATTCTGTCTGAGAAATCCCTAAACAGACCACACACACAACCCCTCCCGAGCCCCAGCGACCGGATAACAGTTCTGCAGACGATCCAGCATGGTGTTTACATCTCACCGCAGTGTTCGTGATTGAATGATCGTGTCGCGTCGCTTAGACGTAGCTCCGAAAATCCCCGTCCGCTCGATCTTTCTTCACCAGCTAACATGTTCGCTCAGATCCCGGGATGACACGAATACTTCAGGTGAACGTTACACGTGTTCCTTCAGACGTTATTATATCTTCTCAGGTTGCGTTGTGTCTGTAACGGGAAGTTCAAATACAGTTCTGGCTCGAACGCCCGGTGCAATCGGTGAGGACGGACTCGCCCTGTGTTTCTTTCGGTGTAATTGAGCATTTTGGACAGATTTAGCAGGAAGTCCTGGCGACTCCGTTCATGTTACAGAATCTCAATCCAGGTTACAAGAGCGTCTGTTGTAAAGTCAAAAATGTCTGTGAAACCGATGCTGGTTTTAAAGAAGCAGATTTATCCAGGATTTGATTAAACAAAGCATCCCCAGATCCACCACCAAATACCGAATCTGCTCGACACTATATTTAAGACGCTTGTCAACAAGTTTTCACAAAACAATTAACATTTTGTCCATGGAGCAAAAGAAACAGCCTCAAAAACTGTTCAAATTTCTTCAATACCTCTCGCTGTGGTTCTTCAGAGTCTGTAAAAAGAGGAATGCATCTCGCCACTAAGGCATCAATTGTCACTCTCACAAGGACACAAATTATTCTAATTAAGGACGGCATTTAATTAAAATAAGTTTCTGAAGACAGAAGCTGCAAGACTTCCACCTGAAGTGCACAAGTTCAATCATCTGCGTATCATGATTCTGCAACCGAGCCATGCAGCCTCGGCATCTCCACTTTAGGTAAACTGGTTAAAAAAGTTTTAAATAAAAGGAGATTCATCATTTTCTACACAAACATCTGACGTTCATCATATACACAATAGCAGCTTTATCCATGTCTGTTTGCCCTTGATTTGATGACATTTTTCTCTGATTGTAGAAGAATGGCTGTCGCGTTTGTGTACGACTGTGTACCAGCACAAGGCCAGACGTCTGCCGTCTAAAGGCTGTGGTTCGAACATGCCAGAATTAATGACGATTTGTTCGTGCCAGAGGATCTGATGTCGGCATAAGGTGAGTTTCAGTAAAGAATTTAAACCACAGAAATATTTGTTTTCCTATTTTTTGTCGATGTGAAATATTAAAAGTGCAGCTCACGCTGGGTCTGTCTGAAAACTTGGCAACCTCTATTGTACGCGCTTTATGTCATCTTATACTCTTAAGAATAGGACATGTCTAAATCCTTATGCTTAACAAAGTGCCTTGATTCTGATTGATAATCTTATGGGAGAACAACAGAACTGTAATGTGCTGCTTTCTCGATGGTGAAGGTGAAAGCAATCCCAGCATTCAGTGCGGCACGACTTTTCTTGCAAAATAAATGACCGACATACTGGATGATTTAAAGCAGGGGTCACCAACCTTTTTGAAACTGAGAGCTACTTTTTGGGTACCAACTAATGTGAAGGGCTACCAGTTTGAT
>JAOTRQ010000034.1:246572-259217 GCA_028565875.1 Hoplisoma paleatum
ATATTCCCATGTAAAGCGGTTCAGGGGTACTATCAGTCTATCAAATCTAAAGTATACATTTTAAAGTATAAAGTATTAAAATTTATGTTAAAATGGTTATATATATATACAGTATGTGGGAGAGATAATGAAGCAAACAAGATGCTCCTGAAGGATCTCATTTGTGCTTTTATTTTGACAGGATGATTGTGCTTTTTGTCCATTAATGCAGATTCTATAGTATGTACTTATTTATTACACGACTTTGAATGAAAAAAACAATAATATAAACAAATTAAAAAATAATAATAAGCATTATACAAATGTATTCTTTTGATAATATTTTGATGATGTGGGATTATTTCAAGAGGCTTCATCAATGTCTATTCCTTCCAAAAGTAGCCATATGGAAGTCAGGATGAAAATATATGTTAGAATTCATGTGCTTCTAGATTCAGAAGTAGTAAAAGGTCCATATGGTAACTAAGGCCTGTATATCAGTGAGGATTAAAACAGAGGATGCTGAGAATGTAGGTCACCATGGCGGTGGTGTGAAGATGTTACCATGGAAACTGTCTCCATGAGGGCCAAGTATTGCATTTTCACAAACCACCTACCTTTAACCAGATGCACCTCTCTACAATAAACAGAATAATTGTATCTGCTAATGACAATCTGTACATGTTAGAATATTATTTAATATTATTTGATTAATTTTAATTAATGAAACAGGAAATAGATTTTTTTCATACATTTTTGTTGTTGTTGCATTTTTACGAGGATAAATAACAACAATAAGGTTAGCTAGGAGTGCTCATGTAGTACTGTTACCTCACAGCACATAGAAGTAGTTCAATCCCCAGGTGGGGTGGTCTGGGTGGAAACCGAAGCTTCTGGAGGAAACCCACACAGCACATAGAAGAACATGCAAATAGAAAAGTCCTGGACTGCCCCGCCTGGGGAACAAATCCAGGACCTTCTTGCTGTGAGGCAACAGTGCTACCCACCGCACATTCATGCCAGACTTTGACACACACACACACAGACACACACACACACACACACACACACGATGGATTGACACACGCACAAACATAATGGACTGACACACACACATGCATGACAGATTTTGAACGGTGTGGGTCCTTTCTGTGTGAGGTTTGCATGTTCTCCATCTGTCCACGTGGGTTGCTTTTAAAAACTTCGGTTTCCTCCCACAATCCAAAACCATGCATTGTGTGTGCATGCACAAAACCATTGTGTGTGTGTGTGTGTGTGTGCTTGCACGTGCAGTAGTAGTGGTAGTAGTAGTAATCATAAATACAGTGGGCGCCCACTAAAAATACTAATAAGTATTTGTGAGATTATATATAGTTTATATATATATATATATAGTTTTCTGAAATGTATTTTATTAGTTTATATTATTTATTACACAAGATGCCATCTGAAGCAGCATATTATGAGTAAGATTGTGAAATTCGCCTTTTCCAGTGTGTTCCAGAGTTTAATACCAAGATGTGCTTGTCCAGGTTCTTTTATAATGAACTTATTGTGTTTACGTGGGTTTTCTTCTCTATTTGACTCCAGCAGTCCAAAAACATGCATTCAGGCTGATTGGCGACATTAAAACAGTTCAATTTATTAATGTTTTTTGGGGGGTTGTAAGATTCATCAGTATACAAGATTATATCAAAGTCATGGAAAATTCACCTCACTTGAATGTGGGAGGAAACCGCATCACGCGTCTGTGGATCGAACCCAGGACCTTCTTGCTGTGCAAACTGCTGCATTGTAGTGCTGGTCCCAAGCTTGGATAAATAAGGAGGGTTTTGTCAGAAAGGCTATTTATGGAAAGCTATGCCAAATCAAAAATGGGGTCCATGACCCACTGAGGCGATCCCAAACTGAAGCAGATACTGCAATTGTCCAATGTGTGTGTGTGTGTGTGTGTGTGTGTGTGTGTTTGTGTTTGTCTGTGACCCTGCAACAGACTAGCGACCTGTTCAGGTGTTTATTGTAATCGTCCAGTGTGTGTCCCACAGTGACTGAAATAGGATTAAACGCTGGTAATACTAAATAATAGATGGATGGATGAACATGGTTGCCAGATTGCAGTGAATTTTAGCCAACAACTGAAAAATTTAAGAAGTTTATAATAGTAAATACTTTTACTTTTCATAATTAACTGATTTTTAAAGCCGTAACAATTTTTTTTAAACCACGAGCCACTGGTTGGGAATCAGGGTTTTATAAACAGTTCAAGGACAGTTATATACAACAAATGACAAATGTTTTAAAGCTGTAGGGACAAGATTGTCTCTTATATTAAAATTTAAGCGACTATTGGTGGTAGCCCCGCCCCTTTTTGTTAAAAAAGTAACGTTCACTCGAAAAGTAACGAGTACATTTGAGTACATTTTAGACTAGTAAGTTTACTCCAACTTAAGTACAAATCCATCAGATGTACGGTGAGGAAGCAGAGCTGAGGTGATGATGGAGCGCGCGGGTTTAGAGATGATGAGGAGGAGGAAGATGAGGAGGAGGAGGAGGAGGGGCCGCGAGCCGAGCGCGAGACGGAGACGAGAGAGCGAGCGCGAGCGCCAGGCCCGCGTCACTGCTGTAGGCTCGCGCGGGGTGAAAGCGGATGGACTGAACACGGCTCGCGGACACAATGGAATCTCTAGCGGACCGACATTAGCACCGCGCGAACCTTCGTTTTACCGAGGCGGGGGGAGCCAGGTCAGGATACAACCGCTTTTTTTCGGTGTTAAGCTTCGAGTGAGCGAGTCGGAAGACGAACCGTTATTTTGGACGGCGAGGGATGCAGGAAGCGACGTAAGCGAGACAAAGACTGAAGGCTATAATCGTGTCATAAACGGTATGTCAGCTCGAGCGGGATGCTAATTAAACGTGCTAGTCTGGGCGTTTTATTCAGCGGTACGGTATTGCGGTTCTCAGTGTAGCCGGGCCGGTGCTTTTAGCCGGTGAGTGGGGCCGCAGGGTTCCGGTTTTGACAAGCTCGCTTTTCTTTGACACACGTCTCCATTCAAACGTCTTCGTTCTCCTCATAGAACCTCATTTTTAACAATAAAATGTCTGCTGTATTTACTAGACACGAGCTTAACCCGTGTGGACAGACCGAGGAAATGGCAACACTGACAGACTGGTTCTAACAAAGCCTGCCACACCATGCCAGGCTCAACCACAACAGGAACACATTAAGGGTTCTAGCTTTATATTTTATATCACCAAGCATTGTAATACCATCATATTATGTGCAGCCATGGCCTGGTAGTTAAGAGAGTTGGGTTTGTATTATGAAGATTGCTGGTTCTATTTTGTGAATCTACATGTTTAGTTTAAGTGTCATCGAGCAAGAAATCAAACCCCTAACTGCTAACCTGGTGCCGGGGCTTGGGCTGCCTGCTCACTGCTGCCCCCTAGTGTGTGTTTCACTCTACGTATTTGGTTAAAACTAAAACTTAAAGGAGTTGTCGTAACCTGTGGTTAGAAAACTGCGATCCGGCTTGCGTATGGAAGTTTGCCGGGTTCTAGTGCGAGAGTCGACAAGTTATTGACTGAAGTGCCCTTGAGATAGGCATTGAATCTTTAACTGCTACCTGGGCGCCGTGGCTAGGGCTGGCTACCATGCCTTCTACGTGTGCTCGCTGCTGCCCCATAATGTGCAAAAGAGATGGTGAAAAGAGTTGAAAAGTCGAAATGCATTTTTTGTACTTGTTACATAAAAATGGGACTAACACGGGTGTAGGGCGGGCTAGCTAGAAATGTTTTGAGTTTATTTAAACTTTTTTTGTGGAGTCTGGAAGCCTGGGTATATAGGGAGGGTTGTGTCAGGAAAAACATTCGGTGTAAAACTACCTCAAATCGATAAGCTGGAAGAAAACAGAGCCATCGTACGGTAACCCCGGAGCAGACAGGGTTAAAGACCTTGCTCAACGATCCAACAGTGACTGTGTCGCACAGCCTGGATTTGAACCCCCCAAAAAGCTCTACCCACTAGGCTATAACATCCCTAATAACAAGGTCTGAAACCGGTCATTGGGTCATCCTAGGACGTTACCTCTGTACCACAGGGCCCTAAACAATAAAAGAAAATCTCGCAATCTGGCCTAACATACAAGATCCACAAAATCATGAAGTTCCTATAGCAAAAGATGTTTATGTGGGTTGCTTCCAGATGCACTGGTTTCCTCCTACAGTCTTAAGATAACAATGTAGACTACAATGAGATGATTTGGAGAAATAAAATTGTTTATTACCATTTATAACCATGTGTTCTTTTGAGTTCAGTGTAATGAGTAACTTCCGTTACTGTTACTATACTATTCATGAAGCCAATCAGTATTTATCGATGAAATCGGATAATCGGGCAACGCTGTGCTCAGTAAGAAACAATAATTAAAAAACGATACTCAAAGTATTACATTCTGTCATTGTTTCCAATCACCACTAGGTGGGAGCAGTGTCTCGACTCGTATAAAAACACTCAAGATTCACACACATATATAAAAACGATTTAATTCTCTATGTTATTAATGACTTATTTCATCCCTGTCATTTGCTTCACCACTGTATTTTAAAATGGAATCTTTACTTACTTATAGAATTGATTCCAAAGGGTTGTTCTTAAGTCCAAAATGTTTGTATGTTACAAATATTTTCCTTAAAAGAAATTGTGTAAATAAAATGAATCTGTGCCAGACCTCCTAAACTCTTCCTTCCTTCCTAAACTTACCTGAACCTTTTTACCTCTCATTTTTATTCTACCTTCAATCTTAAATAATAAAATACATTAGTGTAAATATAATAAACACCACCCTTTTTAAAACTCTCACCATGACGTATTTTTGCACCTTTTTATGGTCAATTTGATGTAGAATTTTACCAACTATAAAGAACACACTGAAATAACACATAATGTTTGTGGATCTCTGGAGTGTGTTCTTAAACCTTGCGAGCTGCCTTGCTATCTTTTTCCTTACTTATATAATCATCTTTCTAAGTAAATTTCCTCCATTGAACTAATGGATACCGGTTAAAGTTGTTACTGACTAGCCTATATTTGCATATAAATACACTTCTATAGACCTTAATATGAATAAACAACAACGACAGTATAGTGTGATGTAACATGTTTCATTACTGTTATAATTTGGTTCATAATTTTAGTAAATTATTATTTTAGTTAAGGTTTCTTTTGTAAGTTAGTGATTATGAATCCAAAATGCTTGCATGGTAAACCGTTCATAACACTAGGTTTCACCGTATTTGTTACAAAAACAATAAATAACTAATATTGTTTGTGATGTGCTTACTCACATTTACAATTCATTGGCCTTTTTAATTATTGTCCTTTTCTTATGTACTTTGTAAATGATTATTTTATGTCTGGCAACTTCTTAATGCTGTTGATTTTCTTTTCTTTTTTTGCTGTTGCTACCACTGCTGGCGTTCCAACTTCCCACGAAAAGCCAGGGGGATATGACGTTTTTGCTGTTTCTAACTGCTGTTTAATTAATCATGATGAAGACTGAACCCCCATCTGCAGCCAGCGGCAGCACAGCTAACCCCCTTGCAGCCCGGAGTGCATCGCCTCATAGGAACGCATACGAGGCAGGGATTCAGGCACTCAAGCCTGTCAAAGACCCAGACGCAGCTAACGGTGAGGATGGTAGGGAGGGAAAGCGACCTTCAGGTAGGGGCCGCAGGTACGGCTCCAACGTCCATCGCATCAAGAACATGTTCATGCAGATGAACTCCCCAGGGGAGGAAGAAGATCCATCAAAGGTGAAAGATCAGCCTGTGAGGCTCTCTCTGCCCAGAGCCAGCAGTCTGAATGAAAACGTCGACCACAGCGCCTTGCTCAAGCTTGGCAGCACCGTCTCCGACCGCGTTAGTCGCTTTGACGGGAAATCCGAAGGAACCAGCACCCATAGCTCTTCCTCAGGATTGTCCAAGCTTCAGGAGACACGCAAGATATTTGAGCAGCGACACCTGCAGGAGAAGCAAGCCGCCACCAACCGTATCTTGCTTAAAAAGGAACGCGCCTCAGGCTTCCAGGACGGTCGCCTTGACGTCGTCGTGCGATTCAACGGTAGCACGGAAGCTCTCGACAGACTGGACACAGAACCTGGGCCCGCCGAAGCCGTCTCGCCCACGGTCAGCCAGCTGAGTGCAGTGTTCGAAAAAGCAGAATTGCGTAACAACATCCACAAGCCTTCCTCGACATCGCTGCTGCCCTCCCGGTCCAAAATCACCTCCAAAAAGGTCAGAACGACTGCGCAATCAGGGAGCCAAGAAAATGAAGCGCAGGCCTATGAACAAGAAGCTGCCACAGTTAGTCCCAAAAAAACAGACAGCAAAACAACCGGCACCAGTGTCATCGCATCTACAGACACCGACACGAAGCATTCAAACGAACATCAGGACTCGGCAGATGCAAGCACAGCCAGGGAGTCCATTTCTCCAGAAGCTGGGAGCAGACTGGTCCAGGCAGAGGTCCACGCTTCTCTGGAGAACGGGGAAGCCGAAAATGACGAGACGGACAAAAGCAGGCCAGTCCCAGGAGACGCCAGTTCCCAAGAAGACATGCAGGAGGAAGAGCACCTCAGGGAGGATTTCTCCGAAGCAGACATGATCGATATCAGTGCCTACAGTGGAATAGGTGAGGACTCTGGTGGGAGTCAGCTGGATGAGGATGAGGAGGCCGACGACGATGAGGCTTACGAACCTGAATCCAGCTGTACGGAAATCTCAGGACTCCCGGTTGAAGACGAGCCACCGGCCAGCAGGAAGATTCGCTTCAGCTCTGGACCTATAAAGGTTAGTAGTTTTAAAATTTACTGGAATTGTGGAATTGAGTTCTTTGGACGTATTTTTAGGGCCCATTCATTTGTAATTAGTGGCTCTTACTGTGGTTCGCTAGAGTCAACGAGCCTTTCTCTGTTGGAAATTTTCAATGGCAGATACGTTTTCACAGCATTATATATAGAACTATATGTGAAAAGCAATTAGGCTACGGACTATTTACTCATGTTCTACTTCCTGTAGTCACTGGTCAGTGTATAAGTAACATTTTAGGATGACTTTCTATTTTCAATGGCCGCATCTCAAGAAGCTTGAGCTTGGTTGGGATTATATGGGATCGTCCAGCAAAACAATGACTAACTAATGATGTCCAACATTGGTTGAAAAAGCATGACAAACACTTCCAAAAACTACACTGGCCCCATAATTCCCTCAGGCTGCAAACCAGCTTAGCATCCGACTACCTCATGCTACGGATCCTCCCTAAAGGCTGATTTATACTTATGTGTCAAGTGGATGTGAAATCCCTCCACAGAGCCTCTGCGTAGCCTAATGTGCCCCCAAAATTCCCACAAAGGGGAGCACGATAGCCATCAAAACAACGCTGTGTGCACGCTTGTAGTCGCTCCCTGTATATGGTGGTGCCATACAATCCATCATATAAAACCATTCGTTGTTGAATATCGATCAGCTAAAACTTACAACAATTAACTTTCTGGCTTGTCACTAGAACTGGAGAGTAAACACATACAAGACAGAAACCTCTGAAACACAGCACCCTCTAGCTTTGTGGTGGAGAATTACTTCTTACTGTGATGTAGTTGACCTTGACACAAAATAAAGAAAGGGAAAGGATGCTATTAAAACAGCAGAAGTATAAATCTGCCTTTACACACCCTAAAGCAGGTACACTGTAGGCTTCAGAAAAATGTGACACCCAACTAGGACCTTATTGGGTCACACCTATGTATAATTATAGTCATTATAATGTGCCTTGATTCCTTATTATTTTCTGATTTCTTTAAACAAAATGCCAGGCATATAGCACCGACAAGCAGATGAGGGGAATAGCACTAGTGCCCTCTGCTGTTTAAAGTGACGATTGTTTTATTATACATGTTAAATCTATTTAAATTATGAAATAGTTTGACGGTAAGTCAGATTGTAAGACGGTTATATAGTCTTGCGGTGCGTCATTGTATCTCTAGCTATTATTATTTCAAATATTATTATTTCAATAAATAAAGTGTAAATTGTCATACTCACTCGCCAAGCAGTATAAAGTTAAAGTTAAATACTTGATTAATTTTTTAATAGATATAGCTATCTGAACTGCACTTGTTACGGTGATTGACGGCTCATTAAGTCTCCAGTGGGTTTGCTGATTGGCCTGTACCCATGTGACTAGCGTGTCTAAGTTCGACCGCTTCATGTTGGCTGCACCGCAACCGCATCAGCACTTCTTCTTTGCACACATGTGCTAGTCAGGTCCCTTGCAAGGCTATTTCGTTTATGAATCACATGCTTGCATTGTGCTCTTCGCAGCTAGCATCACGTTGGTATTTCTGCTCTCAGGAGGGATCGTTTGTGTCACTTGTGTTGCACTACTAGTTGTTATGTCGGTTGTGGAAAGCAGGAACTTAAGTTTAAAGGTTTTAGTTGGTTAAAAGTATCGCTTAATAATGCAGTTTCTGTTAAATGGTCATCGAGTGCCCAGCTGGATCTTGCATGGCTAACACACGTAACGGATAAAGTATTCTCCCCGGCCAGATGTAGCATGATGAGCATCAGCTAAGGGATTCTGTATCTGTTGGTCCTTTATTTTGTAAAGATGCTTTGAGACAATGTATATTGTAAACAACACTGTATAAATAAAGTTGACTTGACTTGACTAGATGGGCTGGGAGTGACTCAGTAAGGTCACAGGTATCTGGAACCAGCCTCTAGATTGGGACATTTAGAGTAAAAAGTACAGTAATGTTATCACTACTCAAAAATAATTGTGAATTAAACAAAATTTTGAATGTGGCAACCAGACATGTAGCGGCAGTGACTTTGACCAAATAAAAAGTGTGTCTGTAGGATATCTAGTTGCAGGTTATGGTCTATGTCATAGCATTAAAACAATTAACTTATGAAAAGTGTAACCCCAATAAACATTTGGTGGCATAACCATGTCAGAGAAGACTTAATTAGGCATTTCTTTAACACTAAGCCAGTTGGTGTTGGGTAGCTTTTTACCGGAATCTTAGCTATATATGGTTTCTGTGATTCTCATGTTACACCACACACACCTCCCTTAAGAGTAAAACTTATAATACAAAGTAACGTGAAATTCAGTCAATCACATTACTCAGTTCCCAGCCTCGGGAGATGATCACATTAACAGAGGTCAATCTGCGCTCCGACTCTGGAAGCAAACTCCAGACCCTCATCTTGAGCCGGACCAGCTATCCATACTGGGGCTGCTGGGCTAACTTTTTAAGAAAGCACATCTTTAATCTTAATAATAATAATTAATCATAGTATGAAGTAGAGAGTCGAGTCTGGTGGTGTGAGGTAGTCGAAACGTCCAAGATGTTGACTCAGAAAACTCTGCAGTCAGAATAATTGGAGGTACAAAATTGTCCAGAATTCATAGCGAACATGGAGTTTCTACTCTCATAATCCTAATGCACACACATTCTGTGTCAATCGAACGATCAAACGAAAAGGTTTTCTCGTCGACATACTAGGATCTAGGACCTGCATCGTGTAGTCTTAATCCCGCTACAGTGGATTAAACCAAGCAAGATCTGTAAAGAGTGCTTTATACTACAGTGACTATTGTATGATGACAAAAATCCACCCCGGCCGTACCATCCACACACCATTCATTTACTGTGAGACTCTTGTTTGTCTTTGTGATGCCTTGCACAATGATTACAGGGTGACCAGTCACTCCTCACACACTAATCTAGGTTTACTTTGCTCAACATGACCACTCTAAGACAAACTAAAGAGGTTCGAACTAATGCTGGGTAGAGCTGTACCGATACACTTTTGTTATTGCTCTTAAATATCAAATATTTTATTTATCAAAAGAAGGAATGCCCTTTTCATTCTGAAGTAGGTACGAACTATGCAAACAATTCTTTTTAATTAACGCTAAATTCTCTACATAGGCTACCTCTTAGCGGGGTGGCTGAGTGGTACAGCACTGTCGCCTCACAGCAAGAAGTCCCGGGTTCGATCCCTGGGTCTGGCTGGGGACTTTCTGTGCGGAGTTTCTGTGCATGTTCTCCTCGTGTCAGCATGGGCTTCCCCTGGGTACTCCGGTTTCCTCCCACAGTCCAAAAACGTGCACTAGGTTGATCGGAAATGTGAAATTGTCCAGTAGTCTCACAAGTTCCCACCACTTACTGGTGGTTGTCGTCAGGAAGGGCATCCGGGACGGAAAACTCTGCTCCAAACATCCTACCCCAGGAACTGGGAAAACGGACGATAAACGAATAGATAGAGAGAGATAATCAGAATGTTTTACCACTACTGGCCCCCTGAGCAAGACTCTTATCAAAAGTTTAAATGTTGGGTGAGACATTCAGACGCTCCGATGTATCCCAACATTGGCCAGGAGGTTAGCGACTCCCTGGAATTCCTCCTCACCAAATAAAGGCATCTACACAATCGTTTTGGCTACACCGACTATCTTATTATTATGTACATTCGTGTCCATGCCTTGGACCCTGCGACAGATGAGAGATGTGGTCAAAACAACGGTGTGACTCAAGATAGGATGAACAAACGTCTTCTCCTGTTAGGGGTGCCGTAGCAGATCAGGATCTACATTAATGATTTAGCATTGATGCCCTTTCTGACACAACCGTCCTAATTTTAATAAGTCAGGCTTGGGAACATCACTCTGCATGTTTTTGGACTGTAAACGCCAACGAATCTGGACCACGTTTTACATTTGATATTTTCAGCAATGGCAGGCACCTTTATTCAAAGTGACTTACAATTACAATGGAACACCATGTCTTGAGTAATTGGTGGTGTAGGACTTTGCTCAGGGGTCCAATAGTTGGCACTTTCTTGGTGGTATTGGGGCTTGATTCCTAGCCCAGTACCCTAACCCCTAACCACTAAGCCTGGACTGCTCCACATTTTCTGGACTGTATCAGGAAGGCCATCTATCATGCAGATCCCTTGCTCAGTGGTCCAACAGTATTGGTCCACTTTCTGGAAACTTCTAACGTAAATGATGTGGGAGTGTGGGGTGAAGCTTACCTCGGGTGTATGTCCACGAGCAGCACGAGGGTCTGCATGGTTATCACGTCTATGCGCTTGCAGTGAAAGCGCGCGACTCGCAGCACTTTGAGGTAGGCGACGCTCAGGACCACGAGCGACAGCAGGAACGTGAGCGCGTGGAAGGCACAGGTGAAGGCTGCGAAGGATACCCCGGACGAAGCGTCCCCGTGGACGCCGGGATCGCGCAGCGTGCACGACGCGTAAAGGTTGTCGTACCCCAGCCACGAGAGGCACCCGGCGGCCGCGGCGAAGCACGCCGAATGCACCCAGGCGTACGCGAGCGCGAGCGCGGCGTCCCGGTGACGCATCCGGGACCGATAGCTGAGCGGGAAAACCACCGCCATCCAGCCGTCCACGCTCAACGCGGCCACGGTCAGCATGGCTTTGGCGCTCAGGAAGGTGTCGAGGAAGGCGACCGCGCGGCACAAGCCGTCACCGGCCGTCGCCACGTGTCCGGCCAGCGCGAGCAGCGTAAGCGGCATGCTCGTGACCGTCAGCAGCAGGTTGCACGCGGTCAGGTTGAGCGTAAACAGACACGACGCCTGCTTTCGGATCTCCGGGCTGCACGCGAAGCAGATCAGCACGAGCGCGTTGGACAACAACGAGACCGCAAGGATGGCGAGAAGCGCCAAGCTCGCGAGCAACTCTGCCAAGGACATTACCGAGCTCAGAAGTCGGTGCTGGGTGGCACGGGACCGTTCACTGTGAAAGATAGTTCGCTGAAGATTACTTGACGGTGCATGGTTTGGGATTCGATGGTACCGGGTTGGTGCAGAATGGCACGGCACTGCTGTCCATCGTTGGATGGCATCACACCTGGGGGAATCACATCTGACCGTTCGTTGCTGGATGGCATTTTGGTTGGTCTGGTTGTTTAATCCTTGGTGGCACTGGCATCATGCTGTACGAACAGGATCGGCACGGTTGGAAGGTCTCATGCGGATTCGGATCATCTGTTTTGATAATACAGTTGGCACGAAGGTGGCACGAGACTCCTAGGCTGCAAACTGGCACAACGAGCGCTTTTGAATTGAGTTTAGTCTAGATTTACGTTACTCGGCTGTGTGGAACGTAAATTTTGCACGTAACGCGCATGCGTAATCATTTTAACAGTCTTTGTGATTAAATCTGTTTTCCCGTTAATGATTAAATGTATTATTGATGCCATCTATGTATAAATTCCTGTGTAACAGTTGTGCGTCCTGTTCCTCCTGTGCGCGTGTTTACATGCACCGGAACTTCGGTGATTCCCTGGTTATATCCAACATGTGACGTCCGAAATATCCATAAGCGGTCGTTAGGAAGCGTCCAACAGATCGTTTATGGTCTGATTTAGTTCAGCAGAATATTCATTAGTTGATAAAATTAAAGAAAGAAATAAATTATTCCATCGATGGGTTTCGCAGTTTCAGAGCGCGCGCTGGATTGAGACCGGTAGCGCGAGCGCACCGAGCTCACTGACACGCGAGCTCACTCAGTTCAACCACTGATGAAGAGAGACTCGGTTCTTTGCACTCGACTCCTAGGTGAATCAAGATTGATTTA